>MPUH01000060.1:0-127821 GCA_001970955.1 Stentor coeruleus
CACCCTAACAGTCCTGTCCCTGAAGTCATATTTGAGTTGTGAGTTAGGTATATAGGCAGCATTTCTATAAAATCCTCATAAAAATCTTACAAAAACCCACACTTATGCTCCAATCGATAACCAACTATCGACAACCAAAACCGCCCTCCAGCGTTTTTTAACTTTATTCTTAAGTCTAAACTCCAGAAAAAACTCTTACCAAAAAGCATTGGCACCCTACTATCATTCCCTCCCTCTCACATATCTAAAGCTATCATTCAACCTCCTCATCCAATTCACCCCTCTCCAAGAATACTCTAGCAAAAAATTCTGCATAAAATTAATCTTTTCTTTATTCTCAGATCTCATAACATCCATTTAAATTATCTATTTTTTTTCTTAAACAAGTTTTTCTTCTCACTAGAAGGTTTTTTTCCTCTTTTCCATAATTTGTTCCTTAAACTCTTTAGATAAATTCAATATATCCAATATAACTTTTATATTACTCTCAATGTCACCACTTTGCATTGGCAACTTTTCTATTATTGAAATGAAAATACCCTTAAATGCTCTACTGTTGCTTCTCTTTTTCCTAAATACTGCCTGGTACGTCTTTCTGTTTTAAATGAGCAAGGTGTTGATGTAATAATTGAATACGGTTTTCTAATTCCATATTGTCTTTTTCATGAACTTTCATTTTTTTTAATATCTCAGCAGCTTCTTGTGCTGTAACTTTTAATGATTTGCTTGAGTCTAAAAAACATTCAACTTGAGATACTCCAGATAGATGGATTGGTCTGATATCTTCACTATATTCAGAAGCTTGGATTTTACTTACTGAGTAGTATTTTATAAGCATTTCTATTGTGTCGAGAAGACTTTCACATTTGAACTCTTCAGGAAAAGCGAGGATTTTTATTGAACTTAACTCTTTTATTTCTNAAGACTTTCACATTTGAACTCTTCAGGAAAAGCGAGGATTTTTATTGAACTTAACTCTTTTATTTCTTCAGTTAGTAATTGTAGCTTATGCTCTACCTACTCTTCGTATGTTATTAGCATTTCTAATAAAGTAACTGAAGAGTTCGATGAAAATCTTAAAAGAGCTAATGTAAGAAAGATGTATTATTAAAATGCTAGGGAAAAGACGATGAGCTTAATGATTTAATAACTCAAATAGCATATTTGAAAACAGTGTTGAGGAATATGATTGCAAAAAGAACTAGAACAATCTAATATAATGAGATTAATAAAAAATTTGCTTTGATTAAAAGCTTAATAGAAGAAACAGGATCAAAACTTAATGCATCAAAGCACAAATAAAAAATGTTCTTAATATCAGCAATTGATTGAAAACAAAAAATATACTATTGAAGAATGCAAGGAATATAAGAAAGCAAATTCAAGAAATATGCGAATGAAATAACCAAATTTTTTTCATTAATGTGCATCATGGGATGAAGAATTAAAAAATACGACAAACAAGAAATAATAAAATCAATAGAGAAATAAAAACTTCACTACCAAAGAAGAAAATTAACTAGGGCTGGAAATAAGTCGAACGAAAATTCTTAACTAATACTAATAAATACTCACCCTATTCCATTTAGAATATAATATAATTATGCTGTTAGCAGATTCTTCAAAACAATTAGTAAAGAAAAAAACTCTCATTCTCAAAAAGAGAGAAAGTCTAAAGAATCTTATAATTGAAACAGAAAAGGACTTTCAATTTGAGTCCTCAGATAGTGTTTTGAATTTCTTGACTCCTACTGGTCCTATAACTGATGGCCCTAAGTTTGTCCAGGGAAAGGTTATACCTTATACTGTGATAGGGCCATGCTCATTATTCTCAGCTCAACATGAAGCAGAGTGCAAAAAGAGACTATCAAGAAAACTAACTCATTCTAACTCCTTTGTTAAGCAAATTCATCCTCATCCTAATACTTTTAATCAGAAAATTGATCATAAAGTTCTATTCAATGAAGCTATGCGGAAAATAACTGAAAATCAGAAAAGAAGTGAGGAAGAGGAGAGACTTAAAGAAAACAATATGACACAAGAGCAATTACGTAAACACCAAATACTCCATAGAAACTCACAATTCCTAGTAACACCTAGCAACAATCTAATAGATTATTCTGACAAGCTTTTAATGAAAAGATCAGAGACTTCAAGAAATTCAAGCTTATTTTCATTTAGGAAAATTAAAAAAGAAAGCGGCTACTTTGATAACTCGAATAAAATGATTTGGTATATGTCTCTAAGAAAAAGTCCAGGCCATGAAAATTTGGATTCTTATATGCGAGTAGGTCATGAGTTAAATGGACTGTATACTAAAGTAAAAAAGCCTAATCCATTATTCAAAGCAGAGAGGAAAATTGATGATGCTATAATTGAAGAACAGCATAAAAATATTGAAATAGTTGGGATTAGTAAATTAGCTTTAGAAGTTGAAGCTGTGAAGAAAGTTGGATATGAATTTTTGAGAACTGAATTATTAGATAATAGAAAGTCTAAGTTTCGTGAAGAAATAATCAAAGAGCATTATGATAAATTTTAATTAAAGGCTAGAATGGCTTAATTTGAAAAATTTGTTTGATTTAGAGTAGTGATTTTTGAGTATGAGGTAAGCTTAGAGAAAAAAATTATTAGTTTTTATAGTAATATGAGTAGTAAGAGTTAGTAAAATTGAATTAGATAGAATGAGCAGTTTATGATATGTATTATAAAAATTATGGCATTTGAAGTTTAAAATTTTTGATTTTTTTTAAGACTTTGAGAATTTCTAGGTTTTTTGCTATTTATTATCTCTTGAAANCTTTGAGAATTTCTAGGTTTTTTGCTATTTATTATCTCTTGAAATAATTTCCTAACCATATTTCATTCTCATTAATCAATAGCAAGCAGCTTTTCTCCCATCTTCAAACTCAATCTTCGCATTATTCTCCATGTGAACTTTCTTCTAAAACCTAATATATATGCTTATTAATGTTTCATTAAATTATAAATAATACCGAAGCACCCTTCTAATCTATAAAAATGTCCTCAAACAGCACATCTCCACCCCTAAAGCGAAAAAAACTCTCATCTTCATCTGAATGCTACCAAAAACTCTCAGTCCTTCTTTCAGAATGTAACAAACTCCAAAAATCGTTGGTTGAAACCTGGGATTCTTTATCAAAAAACAATTTAACAAGCATGCATATCGTTAAAACTCTTAAATTATCACTAGACAACTCTCCGAATCTTGCATTTAGACACGAATTTGACAAATATAAAAAAATGAAACACTTAAAAAACTATCTTAATGCATCTGGGGTTCAAAAAAAAATCAGTTCAATTCTAAAGCCCCCAAGACTTCCAGATAAATTCCCTTTACAAAGAACTTTTTACAAGCCTTTACCTTTAGATAGTGAAAGAATATATGTAAATAACGAGGAAATAAAAACTAATGAGGCTAAAGTTATATTAGAAAATAATAGGAGAAACTTTGGGGAGCATTTTCCTAGTGAGATAAATTTAGCAAGACGCTTGCAAGGGAAAAAAGTTATAAAAAGTTTCCCAGCATTAGTTCAAAAAGAGCAAGTAATCAATGTTAAGAGTAAAAAAAAAACAGTTTTGAAGAAGGATGTAGGAAATGTTAGCCAAATGATTTTCCCTTATGTGTCTAATAAAACTTTGAAAGAAGATGATAAAGAGATTTTTAGATCTATGTATAAGGCTAAGGAAAAGTGAGATTAGGATGAGATTTATTTTAATAATATTGAAATTTTAAGTAAGATTGAGTTAGAGGATATGAAATAGTTTGATTTTGGCGTATTATTTATATTTATATTGCATAAATTAATGGAATTATTGATTTGTATAGGGGAGATATGCTATTTTCTTATACGATGATTTAAGACTGTTTTTTATAATTTAGATTAGCTGGACTATATAATTTAAGGGAATTTTGGTTTGTAAACTTGCGAATTTTTTCATGCAATTCTGGAAGGAGGAATTAGTTTTGATAATTTTTAATAATTGTAAAGGTATTAGATATTAAGGTTGATTATTTAGTTTATAAGGTTGATTAATCAAACCTGATAATTAATTATTTTAGTATATTTAATATAAGAATAGTATATTTTTTTGTCAAAATAGGGTTTAAATAAGAATAAGAGAGGTTTTGGATAATTTTATAAACATTATAGATATATAAAATGCTATTATTTTGAATTTTAAAGAATACTGTTAATTGCTTTTCAGCTATTAGTTAATCATTAATCTCAAGGAGTGATTAGTGATTCAAGCTAGAAAAGTTATGATTTTATTGCAAAAAAATAAGAGACTTAAAGATTTCCATAAAAATTTTAAGTTATGTTAAATTTGGCTTTCTATGTTTAATACATTTATATGTTAAGTTAAAGATTGAATAAACTAGGCATTATAACAAATATTCTTGTAAATATATTATCATCTCTGAAACTAAATATGAATTTAATAAAATGTGATGAAATCATTCAATATTTTGCGCATGCAATAAGTACTATCATGATTAACGAAATGCATTTTATAATAAACAATTTCATGTTGATATGTTCTGCTGAGAATAAGAAGCCTAGCTATCACTCATTATTATTTATACTTTCTGGAAGTATCCATTCTTTAATAAGAATCTCTAAAGTTCTTCTTCAACTATATGTAAAAAGCATCTTCCTAGGTCTTTCTCTATGCCTCCAAAAGCCAGCTTCCTTTTCGAATAATTCCTCTATTATATTTCCTGCGAAAAAATGAGATTCATCTATTTCAATAATTAGACTTTCTCCAGATTCTGATATCACCTAAATATTCAGGATTTTCTTCAATATACCATGAGCATATTTCATAATTTTTTTAAAACAGTATTTTTATAAATCCTAAGCTACAGTTTTTGCTGATGTTTTGTAATCAAAAATAAAGCATATATAAGTGTGCCTAAATTAAATTTGAATTCTCCAACATGGAATCTTTTCGTATATAGATTTTATTGTTGCACTTTTAGCATCTCCGAAAAACCAAAAATAAATAACTATTATTTAAATTTAAGGTGCATAGAATTTTGCATTTATTACACAACCTTGAATTTTTAATTAGTCTCCTTTTGGCACATAAATTACTCTTAATATCATTTATGATATTATATAGTGAAAATATTACAACATGCTTTATGAAGATTCTCAGAACTCGAAAAATACGATCTAATTAACAAAGATATTGAAATAATAAAAAACTCTGAAAGGCTAAGAAGATATAACTCACTTGCAAATAAATCTACCACAAATCTCTATAAAAAACTATGCGGCAATTTAAATAAAAAAAGATTTGTCTTTATCTGAAAGAAAATAAACATAAGAAATGTGCGATCACAATTATTTTTGGGTTAAGAACAGGATCAAACCACTCAATGATGTGTCAGTAATCAAGACAATTAAAAATTAGTGTTTCCTGTCCCAAACTTATCGAAGACGAAGAGCATATTATAGAAGAATGCCCATTATATAACGACGCAAGAACAATTTTAAGAGAAAATTTAAAAGAGCAAATACTAGGCATATACTACAAGCTTACACTAATAGAAATAGTTTTAAGCGGTAAAAAGTTTGAAAATGTATAGGAGAAAAGAGTAATGAAACTAAAAGAAAAGTAGATAGCACCATAAAAAACTTCATAGAAAGCATTAATAATAAGATAAAACAAATGAAAATTGATTAATGCAGAGTTCACGACTGTGAACGATATATTTTCTAACTAACTAATTAATATAATGAAAATAATTGTCATTACTCTTGCAATATTTCGTCTGATGTTAGTAAATCATTTGCAGGCACTAAATACTTAAAATTTTCTTTCTTTTTTCTTAAAAAAAAATGATTATGGCTTGAATCACTAGCCGATTTCCTCCAATAAAATCATAATTTGCCAAGATTTTTTCTAATATTAAAATAGTTACTTATATGGTTTAAAGCATGATATTTTTTAAAACGTGATAATGCTTAATAGACTTTATTTCACTTAAATTATACTATGAAAAATTCAATTTTTTAACCAATTTACAAATTCTACCTTGAACTTTTGCTTAAATTATATCATAATTTTTCTTGACTTTTTATAAGCATATTATTAAATCTTATTTATTAAATCAAAAACCCTACAAAATCTTAATGAAAAATTCTTTGAAGGACTCTAGCTCTAAATGCAAAAATTCAGAATCTGATTTAAGCATAAATAACGAAAGTGATGCTCAAGATCTGCATAAGCCAAAAGAAAAAGAAATAGAAAGTGAAGGGGATGCTCTAGATGAAATTTTGCTAAGAATAAAAGAGGACTCTGACGATAAAAACAAAACCCCTGAAGAAAATAGAGCAAGATTAAATAAGCGCAGGGCCATTACTGTCCCAAAGTCAATTATTAAAAACTTTGAACGAGGTGTTGAAAAAAGGGCTACTGTGGCTATAGAAAACACACAGAGTGTAATTTTTAATAAAAACCTCACAAATGATGACATACAGGATGAAAGTATAAACATGTATGATTCAGCTATAAGACTTAAAAGAATTGCTATAAATGGTCAAGCAAGGAGTTTTCAACACTTTATAGACGCTTTAAATAATAGTGTATTTATCAGAGAAAACTATTGGATAGAGAAGAAATTCAGGAAGTTTTTCTTATGTTTCAGCAAAACAATTGAGCTTACAGCACGTAAAGACCAAAGCCTAACTAAAATAATCGACCTAGGAAAAAAAGTCTACGACAATTCTGTGGAGTTTCATAAAGATTTACTATTTACATACTTCACTTATCATTACAAATACCCACAATTCATTGAAAAAGAATATGTCTGGAGGAAGCTGGGGTTTTCACATGGCAAAAAAAATGAAATTTCACAAAAAGGTACCCTATTAACTCTATTACATCTGATTTACCTTCATGATTTTAAACCAGATCTCTCACAATTACTATATAAAATAAATTCAATAACAGAAGATAGCAAAACAAACAACAATAGAATTATGAGACCTCTAAAAAAACTTATGGAAAACAGTCTTGGAAATCTTCAAAGATCATGCTGTAATAATTATATCAATAAGCATCCAGATGATGATGAAATAACAATTTTCTTTGAATATCATACAGGAATTGTCAATACATGGGCTGAAAATTATGAAAAAAACCAAGTTTTTCCTGCTGATGATTTACTTAGAGGAACTAATCGGAAAATTAGATTTTGGGTTACAAGAGGTAAAGAGTGCAAATGATTTGTGATAACTTAGTTAATTTATTAGTATTTACTTCTATATACTTAATATGGGAATTTGTGATATTTGAAATAAGATTCATCATTTGTTGAAGGATTGGCTTATAAATATGGCACTTGACTCAGAGAGAAATACAACCTTCAACAAAGATGCTTTGAGATTATTGTTGCATAACAAAATCATGCCTACAGTCTCTCTGGAACGTCTACGAGAAATCCGTGAAAAGGCAAAAAAAGTGCCAGACCTTCTAGTTTCATTCGAAAAGTATCATATGACTCGCGAGCAGTCCATAAACAATGCTATCAAACATGGCTTGGCTTGGAAAGCTTTCATGGACAAAGAAAACCTCAATCGTGATGAACGTCGTGTAGTCCTTGGATTCAACACTGAACTCTCCGGACATATGCTTCACTATGAATTCTTCCTTCCATCATTAGAATTGCAAGCAAGTCAAGAACAAAAAGAAAAGTGGGTTCAAAAAATCGAAAACTTAGAAATATTAGGATGCTATGCACAAACTGAACTTGGACATGGATCAAATGTTCGTGGCATAGAGATTGAAGCTAGATATGATGAGAAAACTCAAGAATTTGTTTTTCATAGTCCAACTATAACTGCTACAAAATGGTGGATTGGAGGACTTGGTGTTGTATCGACGCATGCACTTTTAGTAGCCAGGCTTATTATAAAGGGTCAAGATTATGGACCACATGCATTTGTTATTCAAATCAGAGATTTAGCTACTCATGAGCCATTACCTGGGGTAGATGTTGGAGATATTGGACCTAAAATTGGACTTCATGGTAATGATAATGGATATTTGAGATTCGAGTATTTCAGACAGCCGAAAGACTCAATGCTAAACAGGTTTGCTAAGATTAACGCAAATGATGAATATGAGATTATTGACCCAAATGCTATGAAAATCTTATACCTTTCTCTTATCAGAGCACGTTCAAGCTTAATCTTCGATGCTTGGTACCCTATAACAATTGCCTTAACAATCTCCATCCGCTATTCACTTATCCGAGAACAGTTCCCAGACCCAGAAAACCCTAAGAAAGAAAAGAAAATCCTCGATTATCAAATTCAAAGATATAAACTTTTTAGAATGCTTGGAAGACTTTATGCTATAATTTGTGCGAGACCATTTATAAAATCATTATATACTCAAGCTGAGGAAAAACTTAACAATAGCGATGTATCAGATTTAGCATTCCTTCATTGCATAGTGTCTCTCTATAAAAGTTATGTAACTTTCAATGCTCTTGAAGCTATTGAAGAATGCAGAAGAAGTTGTGGAGGTCATGGTTACATGATGCTATCTGGTCTTCCTTCTCTATATGCTGAATACTTACCATCTGTAACTTATGATGGAGATAACAGTATCCTTGCGTTGCAAAGCGCTAGATATTTCATGTCACTGTTGAGAAAACCTAAGCAAATGCCTGAAACACTTGAATATTTAAGCGAAAACCCATCAATACCTCAAGGTGATGCTCATTGTCCTATTTTTCATCAAAAATGCTTTGAACTAGCAGCTAGAAATCGTTTTCGTAGGCTTGTTGTAAGGGAAAGAGCTCTGCTCTCTCAAGGTAAAAAAAAAGATATTATTTGGAACTCAGATTTACAAGTTGAAGCTATTGAAGCATGTGAAGCTGCTTATTATGCATCAATCCATGGATATTTTGTTAAATCAATACTAGCAATACAAGATCAAAGTATAAAAAATACCTTTGAAAATTTAAGACAGATTTTTGCTGCAAGTGAATTAGAAAGATTTAATGGAGAATTAGCTAGAGCTGGAATTACTGGGGAAACTTTAGATAGAATCAAAGCTGTACAGTTAGAAGGGTTTGATAAAATTAGACCTGATGCTTTAGGACTTGTTGAGATTTTTGAAGTTGATGATGAAGTTCTTAATTCAGTCATAGCGAAAAAAAATGGACTTATATATCAAGATATGCTGAGAACTAGTAAGTATTTGAATCCATTGAATAAAGAGAGGGTATTCCCAGGTGTTAAGAAACAACTTAAGCCTAAAATTTAGATTTTAGATATATATATGTTAGCATGCTGACTCAAATTCATGCTTCTTTGTTTGGCTTGAATAATCTTCTTAAATTGCAATAATTTTATGATTTTTCGTCCTTTAACTCGTTTGGTTGGGTGCATATGATTTTGATTATTAGTTTATCTGTGAAAGATCATGAAGTTTGTTAAGTTTTGATATGATTTCTTGTCTTCTATAATATTCCAATACAAAAATCCAAACTGATTATAATTCATATATAATTTTATAAAAACCTTGCAATATTACCTATTACAAATTCATGTATTCTACATAAAGTTAAATGTATTTTACATATGATATCATTAATTCCTGAGAAATAATTCAACATTTCTGATGCAAGTAATGAGTCAATTTATTTTTTCATCATTCACAATAGTTTTAATAAAAATCTCATTCCTTTTAATCTTCTTCAATGCATCATAAACTTATCTGATTTTTTCTTAATATCAAACTTATAAGATTTCTGAACTATATTTCCAAATTTATGAGAATTTTCTCATATCAAACTTTGAATGTTTTAGCTTGATTAATTCTGCAAACTTTGATTATAGTTTCAATGCTTTCATATCATTTTAAAGCCTTATCATTATGCTTGCTTTTCTATTTAGACTGTAAACCTAAAAGCAAGTCCAAATGCACTTCTAGTCAGCTGAAGCTTTTAAGCCTATTAAATAGTAAAATAGTTATACAATAGCAAAAACTTTTGATTTTGCAGCATCTTCATTGAGAAGGTCTATTTTGACACAATAATGCTAGAGTATTCCTGGCTCGTTTACATAAATGATAAATCTTCAGGGTTTAGCAAATAAAACTCCCTATATCTTCTTGAAATTTATTATGTTTTAGGAATCATGTGTTGTAAAAATGAAATTTTGCATGTTGACAATAATACCAATTCAATGATTAAAGGGAGAAGGTCATGCATCAGTGATATAGAGAAAATTTAGATTTGAGATACAGACAAGCCTTGAAGGACTTAAGGATATTCTGGAATCATAAAGATTTAAAATAAAAAGTGAAACATTAAAGTTGATAGTTTTTGTTTTTGTATAAATACGATTATCTAGTAGGTTGTTGCAAAGTTTTTTTCTAAGTATCTCAGATGTTCTTTAGTTCTATTACTTGGGATAAATTCCTACAAGCTGGTCTTCTTGCATTTTATCTATAAGAACCATTTTATACAAATCATTTTTCTAAGCAAAATTATAAGTTAAGTTTATCACATTACTCGATGAAAACTTCCTCCTCCTATAAAACAGCATATACGCATTTTTAGTTACTTCAGGAGTATCAGGATCTTCCTTCATTGCATATATATTCGCATCATCTACCAAAATCCACATATTATGATTATCCTTTAATATTTTCAATAAAGTTGTATAATGACCAGCGCCTGTTCCCCCTGAATGCAATATTATCGCATATAAATCATAAGCATTCTGTAATATTGTTGTGCTTAATGTCATCCCTCCACTGATCTCAACACCTTTAACCCATTTTGATATATCAAAAGCATAAAAAGGTATAATCACATTGTTATCGATTTTATCTAGAATCCCATGTTGAAAAGCAAACCTTTTTAGGGATAAAATTAATATGTCAGGAACTCGCCATATATTAACTTTCATTAAAAGTTCTGTGTGGCTACATTTTTCACATTTTGTATCGAGTTTTTCTTTATTTATAAAGGCATCGAAGCATTGGCTTATATCAATAGGTTTTTTGTAATCATCTTTATTTATTTCTTTAACGCTTTGATGAATGGAGGAGGCCTTCTCTTTGAATGTGTTTTCAGTCCATTCAACACCTATACAGAGGCCTTCAAAAGTTTTGAGCTCAGACTTATCCTGGGGTAATAGACAGCCTTCACATTTTTTGCAAATACCACATTTGAGTGAGTAGATGTCGAGAACTTTTAGGGAAAATAACTCTTTGATTTCCCCTTTAACTTGAGGAACTATGTGGAATTTGTTCATAGCAGCGGAGATTAGTTTGTGGAGGTCTGAGTAAGTGTACCAAGAGCCTATAGGGATGATTCTGGGAAAACCTAAAGCTTCGACTTTGTTGTTTCTGACGATTTGATGGTAAATTACTATATGGATTATCCGAGGGTTGTCATAAGTTGTATAAGTCCTAAAAGGGACTATAAAATCCTTAGTATACAAATCCCTTTTGTCTTCATAATCTAATTCAACTAAAAAGTTTTCCCCTTGCGCTTCCAAGATCTTCCCTGACTTCCATACATCTTTCTCTGTCATAACATCTACATGGTTATGAACCATATATGGGTCAACATTGCCAGGATATTTTTGAAGTTTCTTACCAAACCCTTCAGTTTCTTCAATCGTCATAATAATCTCATACGCAAAAATATTCGAGTTATCCCTAATAAACCGCAAAATAGGTTCATTTTCAAATCTAGACAAATTATTCAATATCGATCCATGATAATAATCAGCTAAAAACAATTTTTCCTTAGGAATCAAAGCAATTTTTGACACTTCAGCAATCAATTCACTGATCTTAAAAAACTTATTTATAGCCAAAGCTATTTGCATACTATTTCCATTCAAATAAACAATTGTTACTGTAACAGGAACTTGCATATTAGCTGGTATAGGTAAACTTATATTATTGAAAATCTCAAAAAGGACTTTTTTATTTTTACAGTTCTCACATGTTAATTTCGTCCTTGTCTGTCCTCCACAAACATCAGATACTAAAGACCCCCTACTACCTTGTAAAGCTTTCCATTGCTCATCAGCTTTTTCTATCTCGAACTGTTTGTCCTTAGGGTTTTCTATAACTAAACTGTTGACTATGTTCTCCTCGCTGACTCGGCTAAGTTCTTCATGAAGACTATCTAGTATCAAACTTAAGCACTCATGGCAATCATGCTGTTCAGTACCGTCAAACATAGAAAATTTTTTAATCAAACTCCTATGAAACTTATTTGGAGTAACTTTTGAAGTCTTACTTGCAGACATTTCTTTAGCAAGGGCATTAAGTTCTAAGGACAAAATAATTTTATCTTTAGCTTTTGATGGGGTTATATAAGATATGACGGAATCTCCTGTGAAAAATTTCTCGAACATTGGTGTATGGAGCAGGCTTTGAAGGACTGAGTTTAAAAAACATGTATTACCAAGGTTTACTAGACCAGAATGTCCTGGGACTATAATACTCGAACATTTAAGATTAGGTTTTTCTGGTGCCACTTGTTTAGGATTGCTAACCGGGTTTATAGCTATATTATTATTCCTTGATGTGTTCGGTTGTGATGATTTTGGCTTTTCATTAGTAGTATTCACTACATTAATCTTAAGATCAGTTTTGACTTGAGTATCCCTTGGCCAAATAACAACACTTTTTTCTATATACCCAACTTCTAAATAATAATCAAAATTTTGATCTAAAGTATTTATTCCATTGTTATTGTCTAGTATCTCCCATTCTATTTCTTTTTTCAATAGCATTCTTGCATAATCAGAAACTTTATCATGAACTTTGCATGAGTTGTTGATCAGATCTTTTACTTTTCCTGTTTTCGATACTAAGACCATCTTTCTTTTCTCGGTCATTGGGTTTCCATTGCTATCTATCAAGATTATTTTGAAAACTGAGGGATATAGCTCGATAGATAATTTGTTGTTTTCATTGAGGACTTTTCTTTCAATTGCTGGACCTCCGCCATACCATGAGATGAGTTGGTCCCAGATATCTTTTTTGACCCATATGAAATCCTGGCAATATTTTATGCTTGACTTTAGTATGAGGTTTTGAGATGATTCAAAAAGTTTTTTATTTTCAATCTCAACTGGACGATCTCCTAATTTTATTGACCTTCTTCTATTTTGTGGAAGGATTTCAGCAAACTGATCTGTACTCCTTTCATAATCTTCTTCAACTTCAGGCTCAAAATGCACATATGTTTTCCATACCTGCCACCATTCACTGCTTATAAGATATACAGTCTCATCAGGAATAAGTTTCTCATTATTAAGCATTTTCATAGAAATTATTTGCTTTTCCGTCAGCGCAGTCGGGATAATTTCAAAAGGTTTCAACAAATCACTAAGTTCAATATTCCTTAGTGACCAATTGACAAAATCATCCTTTTCTACAGGTATTTTCATAACTTTTTCTTTGTGCAAAAGGATATTTTCATTAGAGTTTTCTGATAGTTTCCTAAGATAGCATTGTTGTGTCCTAAGAAATATATCAAATTCTTGATCATTGAGTTTATTATCAGAATCGCAGTCAAAAAGGGCAAAGACAAAACTTGACTGTTCTTCTTTAGTAGATAAAAGCAACTGAGCTAGGATCAGACAAAATGTTCGAAATCTTATATTGGATGACCCTTCACTGAATATATGAAAGCATTTTGTGATAACTTGTTGAGGGAAATTTTTTAGTAGTGGGAATAATGATAGTAGACCCTTTTTGTCAAGGCTACTTGCACTGTTTTGATTTTCCACAAATTTTGCGTTTAGTATCCGAACTTGGTGTTCGGTGAAACGATCAAGGAGCATGTTATCGACTACAAAGGATTTGGCGTTTAGGCTCATACCCATAACTTTTTTCCTTCCAATACACGAACCCATTTTTTATAGTTTACTTTTTGTATTTTTGAAAGAATTATGGAATATGGATTTGCTGGGTGATTGATGGGCTGTGAGAAATTAAGTTTTGAATGAGATGAACTTTTTGGGATTGTTGTGATTTGGAATGTAGTAAGAGATTTTGAATGGGGTGAAAAGATGTGTTAAATATTTTGAGGGTTTGAAGATTATAGATAATAAGATTTAATCAGAAGATTTTTTAATAGGAATTAATAAAGATTAAGTGTAAGCTCGGAGTTATTTTCCTAATAATCATCTCAATGATTATAAAAAAGGATAAAAATTTAGCAAAAAATGTAGGGTTTTTTAAATTGCTATGCTTTCATTTTCTCAAAAAAAATTGTATTTGAATTAATATTTAAGTAAGTACTTACTTAAATAAAACTAGGAAATTTGTAGGAAGGATAATTTATTTAGCATTCATACTTTAATGTATTTGAAGATAAGCTATAATAGAAATTTAATATGTGTAGCTTATATAGCCAAGCAAGCCATAAAAGCCTTTACATAATTTTTCTGCTGTTTATTATATGCACAGCCATAAATTTTAATACTTTTTTCGCATTTTACTATTCACTCTCAGAATACAATATAAAAAGGTGCTCTTCAAAAATAACTATTATTGCTTTAAATTATATATAATAATATCATATTTTATATAAGCAAACTTAAGATTTAATTTAATAAATTTATCAGGCTAAAGTTAAATATGATCAGAAATTTAATGAAAGCAGACAAATGATTAAGGCTTTGCCACAGTATTTACCTAATTATTTGATTGCAAATAATGTGTTGAATGAAATCTTTTACTAATGAGTAGATGAATGCTATAGATAAAGCGGTGAATAAATACTCATATGATATTATGTGCAGCTTTTGATAAGATTATGAAAAATAAAGTTAATGAGGACTTTTTTTTATATTTAAGCAGGCGAGAAAAGCTTCTGTGAGGATAAAGAAAAATATTTTACGAGATTAGTTTTAGCTAAAGTCTAAGTATCTGGTAGGAAGCAAAAAAGCTTAGAGGAGGAAGAGTAATAACTATAGTTTAATCACTACATAAGCAAAGGATCATGAGGAAGTAATTAGAACTACAATGCAAAAAATTTGGAACAGTAGCATTTCAGCAAGTCCTAAAAATAAAATTAACAATTTGAATGATCTTATGCAGATCCTCTTAGTCTTATTATATATTTCTAAATACTACTATTTATCATCCTCTAAGAATTCCAATTAAGCAGCCACGAAGAGTTTCTCAAGCTATTTTGCCTATATTCCATGAGCATGAATTCAATGGTATCTTAACTCATAAAGCAATTTTAAAATGCTGTGCAAGATTTCAATCTGATCTAATCGTCTTATAAAACTCAAGCAACACAAATAGTTTTACAGTATCTAATATTATATCAATATTCAAAATTAAAGGAGTAGTAATTCGCAAACTGCATGAGAAATTTAATATTGAAATAGAATTATGATAATATATGAGAGCTAAAGTCATAGCAAGGCTGTTTACTCGTAAGGAAGATTTACTTCCTAAAATTTCACTTGTTGATGATAAAATTCTGAGGAAAATAGAAATTGAAAGGAAGGCCTTAGTTTCTTTTCAGCAACAAGCATTTAAGGAGGGAAAAATTGAACCCATGATTCATGTGATGGAGAAAATACAAGATGCCCTAAAAAAAGGAGACTTGACTCCTTGTGAGAAAATAGAAACAGCAATAAATCTCCAGCCAGGGGTTAGCTACGATGGGTTCATGAAAGATTTTTCTTTAAAATACGGAAATTTTGCCGTAGACCTTTACGGCTCTGAAAAAGACTTAAGACTCGAGAGCATAGCAAGAAAAGGAGAAATCATCCCTGCAGTAGTCAAAGATGTTGATGAAATGATCGAATATCGCAAATACTTTGTTTGCAATCCAGGTCTACCAGGATCAATCGAAAACATAAACCCAAACAAATTCCTTCGTCTAAAGCCCAAAGAAGAGTTCCCGTTAATGCCTATTGTCCCTATCAGCCCCATGACAATGAAGCGTTGGGAAGAACAATTAGATATAAAAAGAAAGCAAGGTTATCGATGGAGAGTTGACAAAGGGCAGCTATACACAGGTTTCCTTGTAGCAGCATCCTTCATAACATTCTTAATCCTTGTCTTTTTCTTATTCCAAAAAGATGAGGACAACTGGGTAGAAATTGAACGTGCAAGGAAAAGAAGGACAAAACATGAATATGGTTTTTACTAAGTAGACGTATTTTTTACATTTCATAAAGAAAATATGTTAGTTTGCATTATTCAGTACTTAAAAGCAAGCTTATAATTGTAAACACAAAATCATTTTATGCTCATTAAAAAATCCACAAAGCTCTGGTGATTATTATCAGTTTTGCAATCGGCTAGGAAATGTAGAAGATATTTATCATTTGAGATTTAGTTTTTAAGATACTTTTTGAAGTTAATTTAGAGTACTTCGATTTTATCAGAGAGCTTTAAAGAAGACTGATGCTGAAAATGAAAGGATAGTGCACCATAGTAAGTATGATGGACGCTATAGATACAGAAAAACTCATCGAGATTTATATGCTCAAACTTTCCAACAAAATAAAAATTATTTTAACAAATCTAAAATTACCAATGCTAAATACCAAAATTACTGTAAAATATAGTCCTATTAAATCATATCAATTAATATTCAACCCAAACCCATAATATCATTTAATCCATATATCTCACCTTCTAGCCTCATTTGTGAAACCTTTAAAATAACCTGACTTATCATTTATAATTTAATAATCCCAATCTCACTTCTTTTCTACCAAGAAATCAATATCTTTAATATATATCCTATAAAAAAATGCAATTAATCAAAAAATCTTCAAACTTCTATAATTCTTAAGCTTTTTCACCTCTAATTCTCCTTGCTAGTTGCATATCTCTTGGCATAATAGTAACTCTCTTTGCATGAATAGCGCATAAATTAGTGTCTTCAAATAACCCAACCAAATAAGCTTCAGCAGCTTCTTGCAATGCAAGAACAGCCGAGCTTTGGAATCTCAAGTCTATCTTATATTCCTGAGCAATTTCCCTAACCAATCTTTGGAAAGGTAGTTTTCTAACAAGCAATTCAGTACTTTTTTGATACTTCCTTATTTCACGTAAAGCTGCAGTCCCAGGACGAAAACGATGAAGCTTTTTAAAACCTGATATTGTTAAAAGTTGAGCAACTTTTTTATTTATAGCTGCCATAAGCTTCTTTGAATAACTTCCTGGAGTCATTCTTGCAGCTTGTTTGATTCTCGTCATTTTAAATATAAGAATTTTGACAGCTTTTATATTATAAGATTATCTTAGTATAAAGCAATCTGCAAATGATTTGAAGATTAAACCCTCCTATAGGTAGTTTTTGTATTGGTTTATTTTTGGAGAATTATGGGCTTGGAGGATGAAGAGATTTTGGTGATGAGGTTTATATAGCGAGCTTGGTTATGAGTATTAGGGTTTGGATAATGATTGCTATAAGTTTAATGATTAAAAGATTGTTGAAATTACAAACGATGAAGGAATTAGGAGAGAGGAGGATTTTTGGATGGCTTTTGGGAATGAGAGGGAAGAGGATAGTTTTTTTGATATATTTTTTGGTTACTGGGACTTTTTAGATGATGAGAAGGATTTTTATTAGAATACTTACTTGTAAAATTAGTATGATAAGCTTTTTGTTTGCAAATATAGGTGTTTAGTAAAATCTTGGGTTTTAGGCTATATATTAGGACTGAATAAACCTTCATTAAGAGTATAATAACTACAAAATGAATACTTGTATTTCTTCCGTTTGCTTTGCTATAAATATTATGCAAATATCTATATTGTCTTATTAGAAACTATTTTATAATAATTTAGCTATTTTAGTCACACTAGCATCAGTACCTATAGATAACTATTTTGGATATTTCAATAAAACTCTTTAGATTTATTCCAAATTTACTATAATTATATAGTCTGATATGCATTTTATACTTAATATCATTTATTATAAACTAAAATTGATTTTATATACCAAAATACAAATTACTATATAATATTCCCTTCTTAATTGGCTACTATTATAGATTATATATAAAATGCTAGTTACCCTAAAAAAACTAGCAGCCCTGTGCAAACAATTTCAAGTGTCATAATAGTGTAAACATGATTTTTTGCATTTAAATTGATATCAATCCATATATCGTAATCTTAGTTTTATTATATGCATACAATAGTATTTTTACATGTATAAATATTATATATAAAAAATCAAAGAACTACATATTTGAAATATCAAATGCATGTAATCCTTACAAACTCAATAGAAATTATTGCAAGTTTGCTTTAGTTTAAGAAAATGTCAAAATCAAAGCAATCATCTCTTTTCTTAACTATAAATAATCAAAAATCCTCGTACAATAAAATTTTACTTTATACTTATGAAATTTGCAAAAGATAAGTATTTTAACTAATAAATTTCACGATTATCAGGACTTCTTAACTATATTTAAAGTTCTTGCAAAGTGCAAACCACAAGCAATGAAAATTTTATATTTCCTTTTGAAATATTCTTTAGCTTTGACCCTAAAGTCTATAATTTTATTTTTTAATACTTCAAAACCCTTAATTAATTTGGATAAAAATAATTCTTTCAATGTCCCATCGTATTACAAAAACTGAATATGAAAATGTAAATTTAAATAATATCTAATGCAATACAGCAATATATAACAAGTAATAGAAGATAATAGATATGCGTATTTATGGCTCCTTTATAATGTATATTAAGAATTCCTATCTAAAGTGTGTTTGCATTACCAAAAAATATGCAAATGAACCATTTTTTGTTATAATAAATATGATAGGATAAGCCAACACAACACAATTCTATTGTATCAAGATTTAGCACTTAACTGAATCTCATACACACTCTTCCCCCCCCTCAAATCACAACTTACTGATTTACTACTACAAGACACCTTTACCCCCGAATTCCCAAAAGATATTTCCTATCACAATTCTCAAGATCAAGAATTTAGAAGATATAGTTAATAGGTAGGAGGTTTAAATGCTGTGGTTTAATTATATCAAAAAAGGTATAAATTGCGCCTAACTTACTCTTGGCAACTATGCCAAAAATTTATTGGTTATTATTATCATGCAATCAATGGCACTTCCAAGTGTTGAATTTCCAAAAGAAGGCCTTGATCAAGGCACATTTCACTATCTTATTTTGTCTGAAAGAGAAAAAAGATTCAGTTTGATGAAAGAAGTTAACTTTCAACGTGATAAAATTGATCAATTGGAGTCACTTATAGATTCATTGCTCAAAAAGCAAGATAAAATAGTAATTTTTGGCAAAGAGTTCGACAAAGCACCAGAGAAACCACAGATTGGAGCTTACTGTCACAGTTTAAGGAAGCAGAAAATCAGATACTACAAGCTTAAGCAAAAAAAGCATAGAAAAAAAGTAATGCTCTCAAGAAAATACTCAGGAAGGAGCCGGGCAGCGAAAAGCAAGATCAGAGAAAAAGGAAGATTCATAAAACAGAATAATTATTAAATAGCAAGCAGCTTGGCTTTAAATTATAGAAAAAGTTAAAAAATATATATTGAAAAGGCTCTGTCCATCTTGGATCAAACAAAAATGTCTGGTATTAGTTTTACTATTCAAAAATATTAATCATCTCACACTTTGCTTATAATCTACTGTTCTTTACTAACTATTTTGAATTAATCATCCTCTTTTGACAAAATTTAGCAAACTAAGCTATATTTTTATGTAATTTTTTTTTAAAACAAATAATTATCTTAACAGGGAGTCGGCTGGGCTTTAGGTGATTAAAATTGGTACCGATCATAAAAATTATTAAAAATACCTAAAAAAACATAAAATATAAGTTCGCCAAGAAGATGTTTTAGATGCACTTCACCCTAATTAGGCTAATAGCTTCAGAGGAAGAATTTTCCTGGTCTTTATATTAAAATTAAACAATCTTACTTTGATGCAGGAGCTTTACTTAAAAATTTCGAAATTTTATCAATGTATTCTATGCCTATATAGTTTAGATAATCATATTTTTAAATCTAATACAAAAATAATAAAAATTATTTTTAGTATCATATTCTCAATAAGCATCCAAATAATACTTCTAGCTTCTATGCAATCGTTAAAATCCTAGTGATTACTTTAGCAATATCCATATTTATAAGCCTTAAATTTTAACCAAAAATATTGAATTTAATCACCTTTTATAAATTTGAAATGCTAAAGATTTTACATAAATTTTGGATGCTTTACTAAAGTCATATTTTATAAAGATGCTCTCTAAAATAATTCAAGATTCCCTTTTATTCTAATAACCAGATTAATTCCTTAGTGCATCAATAAATTTAAGCACTTATTTATCAAAGTTTTTAATCTAAATTGTTATCATTTATAAAAAAGTGGTATTCTCTATTAGAACTATTAGTAATTATCATATTTTCCTCACTTTTATCAGCAATTTTCTAAAAATATAATTATAAAATGTTTCTAAGCATAAATTCTTAAATTATATCTAAATCCAAATTTCAAAAAGAAACTTATTTTATCATAATTCTATCACCCACAAATTTCATAATCCATTCAAAAAAAATAAAGCAAATCTCTATGCAAACCATTGTAAACAAAAAAACTACCTAATCATATATAAAACTTACAAAAAGAGAATAAAATTCATGAAGGAAAACACTTAATTCTAAATGACCTAAGCAAGATGAAGGGAAAGTTTTGGATTCATGCCAAAAGCTGAAAGAAAAATGATTCAGGGAAAACAGAAGAAGTTGGGTGTATGGCAATAAATTTTGATCTCATTCTCAAAAGATTATTCGAAATCTCCATTAGGCGAAAGCCAAAAAAATCCAAGCATCAGCTGTTTTCTAAGGCTGACGGATCGTGGAAACTTTGCAAATCCATAAACCTAAATTTATGGCTTAGAATTAGTCTAGAAACTTACAGTATTCTCTGCTGTTTATTATTCATCTACTTTGGCATAATGATGGTCCCTAATCTATAATAGCACATAATTAATGCAATTTAAATCTTTTCATATCCTCTTTCCATTATTTTCATCCCATTTTAGGCATTATTATTAAAATTGTCTTCACTCATCATATTAGAAAAAGGATTTGTCTTACATACCGGACAGCTCGGCAAAGCAATGTTGTTATTAAACCAGTTTTCTATACAACTGGCATGAAAAACGTGCTTACAAGGGGTCTTTCTCACTGCTACATCTTCAATAAAACTATATATTTTTTACTCTTCAAAACAAATAGAGCATATTGAATCCCCTACTTCGATAAGATTTTTTGAATATTTAAACATGGGGATAAGTAAGTTTATGTTATCTTCAGATATTATAACAAAGGAATTATTAGGCAGAATTTGATAAATCCTATGCCGATTTGGTGTTCGGCTACGATATTTCCAGATTTTAGTGCATTTGAAAAAAAATATTATGCAGCAGGTACAACATAGAAATAATATGACTGATACTGTCACAATGGCCACAATTGTTTCTAAGGATAAAGATGAAGATTTTGATCGAACTTCCCATGATATAATGATTCCTGAGTAATTTGACAAGATTGTGCCTGATGAGTAATATATCGAAATGAGGTTATTATGTAGGGTCACTTTTGATTCCCAGTTTCTTAAGATATTTTTACCTTTGTAAACTGTGAAGTCATTTACTGTTTCGGGAAGTGTGTAAGATAAGACTTTAAGGTAGCCTTTTGCCTGTGTTTGGCATTACGGTTTGAGGATTTGTTATAGTTAGGTCGACAAAATTCTCAGAGGAATACGGGATATACTGGCGAAGGTCTAGCACCCACATGCAAAGGGTCTTTTGCGGGAATGGGTAGCTAATATTAATACTTCCTTTACTCAACAAGTAGTTCTTATCCCCACAAACCTCAAATCCTACAAAGCACTTCCCAGAGCTCACAAGCACATCTTCACATTGTTTTTTCTTACTACCCTCTAAGCACTTAGTACAATTATTATCACAAATCATCCTATCATCCTTACAAACACTTTCTTCACACATATTCCTACATATTCCTTACTCAACCCATAACTCTTCTCCCATAACGCACTTAACACATTCATCACAAGCTCTACTAACCCAAAAGCATAGTATAAATATCATATTATCAAAACTAATCAATTACTATCTATTGAAAACCTGCAAAATAATTGGTCCAATTAGCTGCTGTGGTAAAATCTGTAGCCCCAGGTATCCAAACTCCATTAAGTATATACTGAGGAGTACCAGTTATAAGCCTAGAAGTGGCATATTTCCATGAAACTCTAGAGCTCCAATTTAAATCACTATCAGAAAGTGAATTAAGGATTTCATTAAAAGCTACACCTGTTCCTTGAGAAGCATAAAGGGCGATTTTATTCTGAGCTGTAGGGAAGTCCCAGTTTTTACCATTTTTCAATATGTAGTCTTGTTTTTGGAACATGTAAGTGAGAAAGTCGATGAATTTAGTTGGGTATTTAAGTTGAATATACCTTCCAGCTTGAGCGACTACAAATGAGAATAAATGATATGGAAGAGGATAGATGTGGATGTTTAAGCCTAGCCAGTCTTGATTATCATTGAAGAACTCCATTAGACCAGGATATGCACTTGCTGAGTCTACACACAAGTGGTCGTAAAAGACATCAAGGGTGAAATTCGACATCATGGGACCAAGGAAATACCCATCTTTAGGACTTGGGATTGGAGTAAGTTGCTGAGCAGAGCATAGTGCAAGTAAGAGTACAAACATTATATTTGATTCACCATTTTTGTTGAAGTGGAGTAGATTCGACAGAGGCTTAGGGTGTTTTTAGAAAATAAGTTTGGTTAGGAGGAGATTTTTTGTGGTATGAACTTTAGGGATTAGAAGATGATATATAATATTGATTGTATAATATATGTAGTATGTAAATTAGGACTATTAGTTTTGAACTACTTAGATAATGAGAAGTTCCATGATTTAACAAGATTTGTCATAAGCATGGCTACAGTCATTGGGCCAACCCCACCTGGCACTGGAGTGAAAAAGCTCGATACTTCAGCAACATCAGAATGAACATCTCCAACAAGTTTCCCATTATATTCATTTATTCCAATATCAACAACAATAGCCCCAGGCTTAACCATATTTCTCTTAATAAACTCTGGTTTCCCAACAGCAACTGCTAGAATATCAGCTTGCTTAGTAAACAAACTAACATCATTTGTGTATTTATGGCATATGGTCACTGTAGCATTTTGCTTTTGTAATAAAAGGGCTAAAGGTGTTCCAGCAAGATTACTTCGGCCAATGACTACTGCATGCTTGCCTTGTATTTGTATGTTGTTACGTTTGAGAATTTCAATACAGCCAAGTGGGGTGCATGGGTAGTATAAAGGTTCAAGGCCACGTAAAGCAACTTTTCCAATATTCATAGAATGCAGACCATCTACATCTTTTGTAACATCAATACAGTCCATTACTTGTTGGGTGTCAATTCCATCAGCTAGAGGTAATTGTATTAATATACCTGATAAAGTTTTATCTTGATTGAGTTCATTTATTTGTGCCATCACTTCTTGGACTGGAGCATTTTCTTTGAACTGATAACCCTTAGCTTGGATTCCTAGGAAATCGCATGCTCTATGCTTAATACCTAGATATGTCAGCACTGATTTGTTGGTACCCATGTAGACATAAGCTAGTTTTGGCACTGAAGTAACAGATTTTATAGCTTGTGTGTGTAAAATCTCTTGCTTCAGTTCTTGTAATATGACTTTTGAAAGGGCCCTACCATCAAATATTTTGCTAGACATTACTAAGTCTAAATATAAAAGAAATATTTATGACTAATTTTATAAAGCTTAGGGTTTACTATATGATCTGAAGGATATTATCATAATAAATATCTTGCAAATCAAAATAAAGTAGCAGTTTTTCAAAATAATCTGAAACTTGTCTTATTTATTATATAATAAAAACCTTAAAAAATTATAATATCAAATTCCCTAAGTAAAACTCCAGCATTTCATCTTGAAATTCACACTTTTATACACAAATAATATAGTTAATCCTTAAATTATTGAATACTTATCAATCTTTTATATCAAATTATCATAAGTTATTCCAATTATATGCTCAATTGTGTCTGGTTAATTTCATATAAGAAAATCTAAACCCTTATAATTACCATAAGCATCTCTTTTATTTCCCCTAGGCTGTGCCTAAGTCTATGCAAAAAACTCCAGAGTTTTTAAAAATGGGATTGGTTTATAATGCTTAGTATAGAGACTGAGAGCAAACTTGCAGAAATATTTTTGCGAATAAGTCACTCGGAGCGTTCTGTTGAAGAATGCCGTCACTATCTAAGTAGCAACTCAGATTTCGACCCTTATAGCACTTTTAGAGGAGTGGATCATCTTGGGATTGGATCCTTTTCAAGCACAGAAATGCTAGCCCTTCTAGATAAACACCGTTTTTTCAGTAGTACAGATGAAGCTTATTTATCAATAAAACAATACGATAGTAACCAAGATGGTCGTTTAAGTATTGATGAATTCTTCTCATTAGTCCTTCCAAGCACAAATCCTGTATTAAAAAGCATAGCAATGTCTCGTCGCGGATATTTCACCCAAGAAGTAGAGCTTTTATTTATCCGACTTATTCAATCTGAAATCTCCTTCCACCGTAATATAGAAAATGCAAGAAGAGCCCTAATTCTCCGTCATGATTTCACAATCCCAGAATGCTTTAGAACAATAGACATAAGAAACTTTGGGTTTATTGATCGTCTTTCTTTACAAGCTTTTCTCCGTAGACATAGAAATGTTAATGAAGAAGATATTGATGCAATATTTAGACGTTTAGATAACGATGGCGATGATACTATAAACTATCAAGAGTTTACTGAAGCTGTAATGCCATCACAAGCAAGTGAATTTAGAAGCTTTAGAAGGACTTCAGCTTTAGATAGCTATGCACAGACAGATAGATCGTATCAAGACACTTCTTCTCAAAGATCATATAGAAAATCATCACCATTGAGGAATCCAAATTTAAAAGAGTCGATGAGTTCGAGCTCTCTTAGAAAATCTTTTGCAAGTAGTTCTCCTTCAAGATATACTTTATCTGCAAAGCCAAGTTATAGCAGTTTAAGGTCTACAGATCAATCTATAAGAAAGTCAAGCCCGTTAAGATCTAGTCCATTACGAAGTTCTAGAGGACCTGGATCTTATCATGACTCAGCATATAAAACTTCATCTCCACTTAGAGCTACTAATCTAAGTAACAGAGGTGATACAGCTTATAAAACCTCATCTCCGCTTAGAGCTACTAATCTTAGTATCACCAATAGAAGCTTCCATCCTAATCTTGACTTAACTTCAAGTAATCTTAATGATACTCAAGGCTCATTAAGAAGATCTTCACCTAGTAGAAGGTCTTCACCTTTAAGAAAATCAGTAACTGATCGTAGCAATTTTAATGAATCAAGAGCTCAGAATTCATCAAGAAGTAAAATATTAGGAAATACTTCTTCGATGGAAGAGAAAGAACTTGTTAATTGGTTTCAGGAAGAGATTAAGATTACTAGAGATGTGGAGAGGAAGAAAAATGAACTTGCACTTAAGCATGATTTTAACCTTACGGATGCTTTTAGAATGTTTGATCCTCACGACTATGGTTCAATAGCAATCACTGATTTTGAAGACACATTCCGTTTCTTATCTTTCAATGCCCCAAGAGATGAATTATACCTTCTTATCAAACACTTCTCTCAATTACAAAACAACCGGCTTACTTTCTCTGATTTCACTGAGATCCTTCTGCCAAAGCAACAAGAATATGCTCGTATCCTAAGAAACCGTTTATCATCAGAATCTAGCGCTTTCGATCGACTTCGAGTATTTTCACGTGAAACTATCGAACTTTTCCTGTCAACCTTTAGACTAATTCTCGATTCTGAATCCTTAGCTGAACGTGTAAGACAAAGACTTAGCCGAGAACCAAACTTTAACCTTCATCAAGCATTTATGATCGTAGATAAAGATCGTAATGGGTTTATAACAATAGATGAGTTCCAAAGCATTCTACAAAGCCATGGGATTTTCGCAACAAGCAAAGATTTACAGAACCTTCTTCATAAATACGATAAAAACCATGATGGGAAAGTCAGCTATAGTGAGTTTGTTGAAGAAGTGACCCCAAAATCTCCAAGAAGATATTAGATAGTTTTCATATAATATTAGATTTACTATAATATTTTGCCATGAGTAACCCGAATTTTAATAAACTGTCACGTGATGAACGCTGGGAAGCTAGGAAAAGAGCTAAATTTAGTAATGAGAACTCGTTTGAGAATCCTGCAGGCAATAGTGGACCTGTGAAAAACCCCCCGGCTATTAATTTCGAACCTGCCCCGGTGGAAAACTTTAGAAATATTCCAGAAACTGCTTTGAACCCTATAAGCGCTGGGTATTCCCAACAGGTTATAAATGATCCAGGTAATGGGAATATGAATATGATACCTATAAATCAACCTAATCCTACTTTGTCTCCAAAGCAGAGTTTGGATAATAAAAGGTTTATACAGCAACAGGAAAATCCTGTGATTAGAGGAAGGACACCACCTAGTAATAGTTTTTTTGTCAACCCAGTTAGTGATGCCGAGTTAAAAAGGATAAAAATGCAGGAGGAATATAAGAATTTTGTACAGCAAGATATGAATAGGAAAAAAGAAGAAGTGTATGAACAGCAACCTGCTAATTATAATAGAGGAAGAGGATTAAGTGAACAACAACAATATGAAGAAGAAAAAAAGCGACAATACAATCAAGAACTTAAAAGGCAGATAGAAGAGAGAGAAGCTAATAAAAGAAACATCAGGCAGCAAGATCGAGCTGAAGAGTATTTTCCTTTTGGTAGACCAGGTGCTGGTGCTCCTTTCAGAGACCAATCAGGAAAAATAATTGCAGCAAGGCCACCAAAGTTTAACGAAAATGATCCAAACTTCAATAAACCTGGAGCTAGGATCAATCAACCAGTAAAGGCGAATATGGACTACTTTGAAAACTATCCGCCAGCTTATAACAATCCTGGATATGCTCAGCCTTCCTACAACCCTCCAAGTTATAATCCATCAGGTCAATTTGCCCCACCTACTAATCCTTACCAGCAGGCTTCATACAATAATTATCCACCTAATGCAGCACCACCTCAACAATATCCTCCTTACCAAGATCGTAATCCTCCTCCTTATCAAGATCGTAATCCTCCTTCATATCAAGATCGTAACCCTCCTCCTTATCAAGATCGTAACCCTCCTCCTTATCAAGATCGTAACCCTCCTCCTAGAAACCCTCAGTTTGTAGAACCACCAATAACCTATTCAGGACAAACTAACTTTTCCCCTCAACCTCCTCTTCTACAAGAGGATCGTTTTCCAGCTGAACTTGATAAAGGCGTAGATCTTAAAAAATTAGAGCTCCAAAGGGCGCTACAAATTCAAATTGAAGAGAAAAAAAGGCAAAAAGAAGAGGAAAAAAGGAGAAAAATCCTTGAAGAAAAATTTGAAGAAGATAGACTAGCACGAGAAAGGCAGCAGCTCCAAGAAGAATTCATAAAAGAAGCTGAAAAGAAAAAAAAGCAAATAAACGACCTACAATCATTTAACGCTAATAAAATCACCGGAGCCAACAACGTTCTTGTAGTTGAGCCTCAAAGAAAGGGTCGCCGGCCTCGTACGCCAATTGATTTCCCTCCACCTGAGCCACCAAAACCTATGGTTGAAGAGTCTAAAAGACGTGGACAGAGCGCTCTAACCCGAAGTCCTCAACAAAGTGTATATCCTGGAGGACAAAATGTATATCCTCCACAAGGATCTGATATATACAATCCACAAGGATCAAATGGATATCCTCCACAGGAATCAAATATTTACTCACAACAAGTATCAAAGCCAAATGAAATTCCAGAAGATTTTATATCATATCTAAATTCAGCAGTTGATAGAAAACTTAATGTATTAAAATCTGAGTTTAAGGTGCAGGATTTAAGACAACAGGAGGAAATAACGAAGCTAAGGCAGAAAAACCAAGCTAATAGCGAGATGAACTTTGAAGCCCAGAGGGAAATTGAAAGGCTTAAGGATGAGTTGAGAAGGAAACAAATGGATGAAGATATTAGACATAGGGAATTAGCTATGGCTATGGCTAATACAAAGAGCGTTATACCGCAGAATACAAGGCTGCCACCTTATGAGCCTAGACCCTTAAATCTTCCAAGAGGAAATATAGATGATGCATCTTTGTCTTTAGATTTTGCTCAAAGGAGTTTGGTGTCTGAGAGTAAGTTTATACCTTTACCTAATATCCAAGAGCCTTTTCCTATTAAACCGGCTAGTCCCAAAGAGAAGAAAGCACTGCATCTTGATACCCTTTTCCCAAGCCTTCCAGAACCTTCTTCAAACTACGATACCGTCCGAAGTTCAAGTTCAAGCATTGGTATCGACAACATTCTAAAAAGAAACGAAGAAAGGCTCAAAGCTCTTGACAAAATCAACCCAGACGCTCAAGACGAGCTCAATAAACTAGATGAAATCCTATTCAAATTCTCTGAAGCTGATAAGAAAAATGAGACTGATGATCTATATTCTAAACCTGTTGAACAATGGAAGACACCTGCTCCATTACTAATCAACAAAGGAGACTATTTACCAAGTATAAAAGAATTAGAAGGAGATGATACATACAAAGGTGGTGAAGCATATTTTGGAGGGGATAGTTTGAGAAGTTTAGGTTAATTTTCAAGTATAAATTAGGATAATGAAGTTCGAAATTAATGATTTTCACCATAAAAAAAATTATGCATAAACGAAAAAGCTAGAATTCCATATCAGAAAAGCATGAATTTTATATTTACGTTTTATAAGTAAGCAAGGGAAAATAAGGTTCTTTATGAGAAAAAATGCTCCGACCTTGTTTTTATAAAAATTTAGCATCTGTATTTATAAAATAAGTAAGTATGAGTTTTATAATAGACAGTATTTTAGTTTCTATAAGTTTTATAATAGACAGTATTTTAGTTTCTATAAGTTTTATAATAGACAATATTTTATATATTGTTTATATAAAATGCACTTAATTTTGATTTTTTGATTTGCTATATAAGGTATTTATAATAGTCTCTCATAGCCTTTAATATTCTAATAATTAATCAATGCATACATAGAATAGCTTTTTCAATAATCACAAAGGCATTTAAGCCGTGCCTAGTCTATAAATTTAGCTTTTGTTCATGACTTTAATCTTGAATCACGTTCTAGAATTATTTAAAGTAAATTTAATTAAATAGTTATACTAAACTCGAATATTTGTTCGCCTACCATAAAACTCTATTATGATGAATTATAAAATATGTTTAAATCTAAGTCTAATGGACTAATAGTCAAAACTGAAATGCATTCTTATATAAACCGAAGCGCTGATACAAAAGACTCTCCCCTTGTGTCTAATTTAAGTTCTCAATCCCCTATAAGTAAACTTTATAGTCCGGTGCCTGACAAGTTTCCTAGCCTAGCAATACAGAAACTATCTGGCTCTACTTTTTCCCATAAAAAAACACTGAAAATCGAAAGTATTTATACAGATCCTAGCAAAGTTCTACTAAAGAAATATGGGAAGGTTCGGGTTTTAGCTGCGAATACCAGTGCTGGGCCTATGAAAATTAAAAATCATGATAGGGCGAAGATTGTTTTGAACATAAAAAGGCCTGAAAACTTTTTCAATGACACTTGGCCTTCATCAGCATTTTTCGCTGTTTATGGTGGACATGGAGGCAAAAGATGTGCTGAATATCTTAAAGGAAGCCTGCACAATTTTGTATTTGAAGATGGAGAATTTCCTTATAATCCTAGAAACTCGTTGACAAATGCATATTTGAAAGCAGATTTGAAATTTAATAGGATTGCTGAAGATGAGAATGATTTTTCTGGGTCATGTGCATTGGTTACTTTGATTATTGGCGATAAGTGCTTTGTAGCAAATGCTGGGGACTCAAAAGCTATTCTCAGTGTAGATTCTGGCCAAACAGTAATATCCTTATCCAACGAGCATAAGCCTTTAAACGAAACTGAGCACAAACGGATACTAAAATACGGAGGGGAATTGAAAAGTAGTTACATTATCGATAGCAAAGGGTATAAAATAGAAAAAGGGTCATACAAAATTATACCAGGCAATATTCCAATATCAAGAAGCATAGGCAATATCCATGCCAAATTAGAAAAACTTGGAGGAAACCCTAAAATCCACATACCTGACCCTGAAATTAAAAGCTTTAAAATTCATGACAATTACGATTTTATACTTATGTGCAGTTTTGGCATTTTAGAAAATTTAAGCATAAAAGAAGCTGTGGAATATGTTTGGCAAGGTATTTTAGAGTGCGAATCTGAAAGCATTCAAGATAAAATTGCTAATGGGTTATCGACTTTAATGAATGAAGCGGTTTCACTTCGATGTGAAGATAATATTACAGTTATTATCATAGGCTTTAAAAATTTGATTGATTCGTGCAGGAATATTGCTTAAAAGATGTAATTATAAATAAAGTTAGTGCAATTATTAGAAAATAAGTTTATGATATTTAAGGAATTCTTATAGAGTTTTAAAATATTGAGTAATAATAGTAGAATAAGATTTTTTGATTAAAAGGCTTAAATAGAAAAATATACTATTTATATGAAGAGGGAATAAGTAAGTTAAGAAAATATGATTTGGTTTGGTTTTTGAAAAAATTATCAAATACTACGATATTTTTTGTTTTTAGACTATGCTTACAAATTTGGAAAAGAATTTTAATGTTTTTAAAAATGCTTAGGATTGAATTAGAAATAGTCTAAATTTATGCTGATTTTACAGTGTTGAGTATTTTTATATGGTAAAGTTGCTGAGGATATATATATTTATAAATAGTACTTATATTTATTAAGCATGGTAAGAATTTTATATAATAAATAATTATAATTAGTATTTTATGGAATATTGAGGTGTATATAATTATGATTGACCCAAATTCTAAGTTATGCTATAGAGGATCTTAAAGAGAGTATTTGTATCTATATTAATTTTATAAATATAAAAATGAATAGTTTAGAAACTGATATGAAAATTACAATTACCAAAATATATCTTAATATGTATGATATAGCATGCTTAGTTTATTTACTAGTCTATTTTAACGAAATTTATGAAATATTATTTCTTATTTTGACTAAAACAATCAAATAAACTCAAATTTGTATTTATTAACTTATATAAGATTTTATGATATATAAATTAGAAATTCTAAGCTATTTTTATATGAATAGCACCATGCTCAAATTTGCCTTTCTTTAAATTTAAGAATGCACAGTTCATTAGTGCATATTTTCATCTTTTTAAGCTTCAGGAACATTTTGATAACAGCAAAGCTTACCTTTTGAATTAAATATCAATTTTTTAATCAAATATTAAATTTTAGCCGAGAAATGAAATGGTAAGCTTAAAGAATTTAACTATTATAGGACTAAAACCAAAAGAAAAAAAATAGAAAGCTAGATTGATACTAAGAAGAGACTCAGAAGATGCATAGTATATTAATAAATATTAAAGTTAAAATGTTAGAGCATTAAATAACTGAAGTACTAGACGAAAAATGAAAGAAAAAGCAAATGGTCGTCACTATCACAATAATTATTTCTTGATAGGTGGATTTATCATATTGGTTTTTAAGATGAGGTTTTTTATGTGTAAATTTTAAGTTAGCTATATTTTTCTAGATGCAATGTTTAAAAAGTAATAACCTCATCGAAAATAATAAGATAATATATTTGATTATATACAATAAATTATTTATTTAACTGTAAAGAAATACGTCATTTCAATTAGAGCTTATTTTTTATTTTCTAAATCGCTTTAATTTACATATACTTTTTACTGTGATAAAAATTGTCGAATACTATTTGAGTTTATATCAAAATCTTCATTGGCTTTGCTTTTAAAATTTGATTAGATTGAGGCAATTTGTTTGATTAATTAAATTTCTGTTTATACTTATATGTTTATACTTATGCGTTTATTAATTTATATGATACTATGCAAAATGCCGTTAGAAATGTATTTCAAATTTTAATATTCAAAGTTAGTGTTAAAAACTTTAGCTATCAATATTTAAACATATATGCCAAAATATTAACAAGATTAAACATAAGCAAAGAGCAGCGATTGATATTGTTATCATCATTATTGCTTGTTTCTAATTTAATACTTTCTATATATTTGCATATTACCCGTGAGGTTTACTATTTCTGACATTTTCATGATTTGCGATATTCTCATTTAAGTTGATATAAAATGATTTTATTAAAAGATTCTTTAAATAAGAAAACTTTTATATGCATATACAAAGTTTTGCGATATAGCATTAATTTTTCGATAAATTAAGTATATTCAATATAATAAATATTTATATGAAAAAATATAACTAAGGTGCTTTAGTGAAAATTAACATTTGCATTCAATAAATTTCTTTATCAAAAACATTTTCCTAACCCTACACTATTCATCTTATATATCGAACACCCCTCTAAATTTTGTTTCCTAAAAAAACTTTAAAAATTTAGTTTTATCTTATCTATGCAAATATTTCATCTCTAAAAATATCTTTAACAACCCAACAACATTTATCAACTCTATAATCTGAAAATATAAATTATCAATCACTAATCATACATTCAAACCTATTCAAACTTTCTCAAACCTAAATTGCAACTTTTGCAACTCTATTTAGACTATAAATTACAATAATTATACAAAATCCATTATATTCTTATTAAAGCTTATGAACCTCATTTCACCTTTATAGGTTTCTATTTCTTACAATTCTTAAAAATAATTCACTAAATTACATACCCATAATCTTATTTATTAAAGTTTATCTTTAAACCTAAAAAACAAGGTCGTAACAATAAAAACCAACATACATAATGCACACACAAGCAAGCCATAAAAGTACTTAACCGTATTTTTCCCAACACATTTCCCAAGTAGTGAATAATGATCATCATACTCCTCAACACAAACCCTACACTTTTTGCAGTGTTCTGTAAAATCCTCTCTAATAACATTACATTCAGTGCATATCTTTTCCATACTAGAATTAAAGTCCCCACGTGACTTCATTTGAGTTGACATAATAACAATGCCAGGATTTACAAGTGCAGCAGCAAAGAAAAAGTATAAAGTTATGGAAAAGATCAAACAACCAACAATAAGGTCAATTTTACCAACTTTTGGGCATATGTATCCTAAGAATATCCCTGTGATTAAAAGTATTAAAAAACCTGTAATGCACATTATTGGCCCTATGTAAAAATTACAGTGTGGTCCAACAGTAATAAGAGGAATCCCGTCTTTATTGAAATAGAAACAATGTGTACGACCTACTTTGCAATATCTGGATCCGGGATCAGGCATCGATGTGATTTCAAAAGCATTACTACGCATATCCATTTTATTAGGATTATAATATGATTAGAAGAAGATATAAAGGGTTATGAGAGATGATTTAGGTAGATATATGATATAGGGGAAGGTTTTAAAGTGGATGATAAAGATTTTATGAGATTTTATGGGATTTTAATTAGGAAATTGTGTGTTTTGATAAAATATGAGAATTCATGAAGGATGCTATGTTTAAATAATGATTTATGTTAAAATTAGAAAGGAAAGGTTTTGTGCTTTGGAAGGAAAATTAGAGTGGGTGCTAGGGTGTTGTAGGAATAATTAATATTATTTTATATTATAAATTATCATCAGAAGTGGTTTAAAATATATAGCAAAATTTTTAAAAGGATAGTTAGCTATTTTTTAGGAAACTAAAATTGTTAGTATTGAAATAAACTAATTAGGAAGCTTTGGAGAGGTGCTAAGAGGATTCAGCTATTGAACATAAAAGTGTGTTTTAAAATATGTGGAATGAGTTTAATTAGCTCAATAATTTAATAAGGTATTTCTGAAGGTTACAACAGAATGAAAAAAACAGGTTAAAATGATAATCAATACTAATGGACGCAAATATAAATCTTTAAATAAATGGGAGCGTGCATGAAGAAAACATTAACAAAACCATATGCTATAGCTAAAGTTCAAATGATCCCAGCATCATCCAATGAAGAAAAGCATATTCATTTAAAAAACTCAGAGTTTCTAAAAAATGATTCTACACCTATCTTTGGGTCGAATCTTCCTCGTCGAAGCTCATTAGTTAATTTCAATGAGTCCACAGCCCCTGATCGTACTCTTCGCAGAGGATCCTTTAGTGGTGCTATAGACAGAAAAGCCTCATTTACCAAAGTAGAAAAAACCGAAGATGACAAAAAACTCATCCAATCAGCATTACAAAAGCATTTTATTTTTTCCAACCTTACCGATTTACAAATTGATGCCCTTACAATTGAAATGAAACAAGTCGTTTATCCAAGCCAGAAAATCATATTTGAACAAAACTCCATTGGGGACAATTTTTTTATTATAGCCAAAGGCAAAGTAGAAGTTGTTATAAATTTAAAAGTAGCTGCTGTGTTAAATACTGGTGACAGTTTTGGAGAAGTAGCTTTACTTCATGAAACCCCAAGAACAGCTACAATTATAGCATTACAAGAGACTAAATTATGGGCTTTAGATAGAATGGCATTTCGTAAGATATTACAAAATATGAGCCACCAGAAGTTTAGTGAGAATTTGGTATTTATAGAGAATATTCAAATGTTTAAGAGTTTGACTAAAAAACAAAAAGAAAGTTTAGCTAATGCTATGACGGTAGAAACTTATAAGCCTGGATATAGAATACTTAGAGAAGGGGATACTGGGGATTTCATGTATATAATTAAAGAAGGTACGGTCATTGTAACGAAAAATGGAACTGAAATAAGGAAGTTGATTAAAAACGATTACTTTGGTGAGCAGGCCCTGCTACAAAACAATTTCCGCACAGCATCTGTAACTGCTGTAGACAAAGTAATCTGCCTTTCTATAAACAGTGAAGGACTTTATGCAACACTAGGAAGCCACTTACAAGAAATTATCCATACTAATACCCAACGTATGGCAATAGACGCAAATCCTTATTTAAGCCGTCTGACCTCAGTTCAAATTAATAATTTTGTGACGAAAACTAAGGTCACAACACTTAAACGTGGACATACAATAAAGATAGCAGGATGCCCGATTGACTTTATTATAATTGTCTTAAGAGGTTGTATTGGAACTAAAACACTAAGGGTAAAATATTTAGAAATCTTCAGTTTTCAAGAAGTTTTAGATGGGAATAAAGCCTTGATGGAAAATATTGTTGTATTTGAAGATTGCGATATAGCAGAAATATCGAAAATGGATTTTGAAGAATGTATAGGAGGTAGGCTTAATGAAGTTTTAGAAAGGAATGATATTTTTAAGGTTATAAAGGATATACAGATTTTCCAGTCGATTGATAGTAAGATTTTGGAGAAGGTTGTTAAGATGTTTAGTGTTGTGAGGTTTAGAAACAAAGATGTTATTTTCACACAAAATCAGCCTGGGGATTCGTTGTTTATAGTAAAATCAGGGAATGTGGATGTGGTAAAAAATGGGGTGGTTATTAGGACTGTGGGCAAAAATGATTATTTTGGAGAAAGGTCTTTGATTTTTAATACAGCAAGATCAGCAACAATCAGAGCCATTGGAAATGTTGAATGCTGGATTCTTTCTCAATCTCAATTCATGTCTATTTTCAATAGCCAAATGAAAGCAATCCTTCAAGAAAGAATCGACCTCCAAGACGATAAAATCGAAATCCAAGACCTTTGCACTATAAAACTCCTCCATCAAGGACGAGTAGCCAACTATTTCCTCTGTGTAAACCAAGCTAATAAAAAACTTTATATCCTTAAAACAATGCAGAAAAGTAAAATCATAAACTTAAACCTAATTGACAATGTTTTATCTCAGAAAAAAATCAATTCGCAAATGAATCATGGGATGATTGTCAAACTCGTCAAAACCTTTAAAGACTCTGCACGGCTTTCAATGCTCATAGAATATGTTGCAGGGGTTGATTTTTCTGAAGCTTTAAAGTCATTAAAAAAGCTCAATGAACTAGATTCAAGATTTTATGCAGGATGCTTAATATTGATAATTGAATATCTGCATGATCATGAAATAGTATATAGAGACTTGAATTTGATGAATATTATTATAGATCGCATTGGATATCCGAAACTCATAAACTTCTCATGCGCTAAAAGTATACAATCACGAACTTTTACTTTAATTGGAACACCTCATTATATAGCTCCTGAGATGATAGCAGGCAACGGATATAGTTTCCCAGTTGATTTTTGGTCTTTAGGAATAACCTTATATATAACCATGTACGGCATGCTACCTTTTGGAAACTCTCTAACTGACCCTATGATGATATATCAAGAAATTCTCAATAAACGGCTTATTTTCTCATCAACAGTCGACCCACTAAGCAAATCAAGAGATCTTATAAGTTCCCTTCTTATTAAAAACCCAAATCAAAGAATTAATGCTGAAAAAATAAAATCTCATCCTTGGTTTGTTAGTTTTAACTGGGATTTATTATCAAGTAAACAAATCAAAGCCCCTTTTTTACCAGTTGTTCCAGATTTTTCATTAGAAGCTAAAAGCGCTATAGACAATTATAGAACATCTCTTGATGAGATTATAAGATTTGAAAGCCAAAATGATTTTTATATTCCAAGATTCAATGTTAATAACAAATGGGATGCTGACTTTTAATTAAATTTGCGTATTTATTATAAGCTTTATAAATATGAGTGACACTAAGAGTAAGATTGAAATGAGGAAAGAAGGGTTTTTGAAAACTCACGATATAACAAGTCTGAAGTTTCAACAAGAAAGTCGAGCTGTGAAGCTAAGAAAGGAGAAAAGGATGGAATTTGTTAAGAAAAGAAGAATAAGTGATAATTTATCTAGTGCTAGTATGGATTTTAAGGTTCCAAAAGAAGCAATTAGAGAGTTTTTGATAGGGAAATATCCAGAGTTGGGGGATGATAGATTTCCATGTATTAGGAAAATTGATATTTTGGTTAAGGAAATCAAAATAGCACAAAGTTATGAGGAGTTATCTTATGCGCTAGAGAGTTTGAAGGTGATTTATGGGAAGAATATGACAATGCCTAACGACTATATTTTTACTGAAGAGTTTATTGATATTTTTATAGTATTGCTCAACTCAGACTTCATACGCGGGAAAATTCTCATCCTTGCAATTTTGGCTAATGCATTTGCATCAAAAGGCAAGATCATTGATAGGTTTATATCTAAGGATATTATAAAAATCACAAAGGATATAATCAAAATGCATGTTGATGTTGGGTTAACAGATAATGGACTGTATGTTTTGGGTAATATAATAGGTGAGGGTTTAGCTTATCGTAACAAAGTTATTGAAGAAGGAGCTCACAATATTATTCTAGACCTACTTGTTTCTGAAGCATTCAAACCATCACAAACTGCATGGAAGCTATGTATATGGGTCCTAAACAACTTATGCAAAAGGCCTGTCGATAAAATTTTTGCCTCTAAAATAATCAATGCCATGCCCCTATTATTAAAAATCCGCCCAGATGACTATGAAACAACATCAAATCTCCTATACATAGGCAAAAGCTTAGCATCCCAAAGCTTAGAAAACTGTATCCTTATCTCCAAAAAAAACCTCTTCCCTTTATACCTAAAATATTGTATAGACCCTAAACGCGAGTTCTCATCTCCATCTCTAAAATTTATCGGGAATATTGTATATTTCAGTAATGATCTAACAAAAATTCTTCTTGATATGGGTCTTTTACCAAGGCTCATATCCAATCTTACAAACCGTTCTCAAGAAACCCAGAAAGATGTTCTTTCTATTTTCAGTAACATTTTCCTATCAATAAAGCCAATTGTCTTAGCAGTGATAAATGACTCTTGTTTCAACACATATCTAAAAATCCTCAACATGGGTTCCGAGAGCATTAGAACTAGTGCATTCCTAGGACTCTGCAATGCTATATCTCTAAAAGACATAGAAATAATAGTCTCCCTCCTTAATTTTGGCTTTCTCGAAAAAATACTAGAATTTTCCAATTCATCCAGTATCGAAACTCTTCAAAAAGTCCTCTCATCCTTACGCACAATCTTTAAAATAGCTTCAGATGTCATGAATGATAACCAATACCAAGACTTCCTTAAAAAATTCACATCAATTGGTGGTTGTGATGTATTAGAAAAGCTTCAAGATCATAAAAATGACGATATCCACCTTGAAGCTAAAATGATTATAGAAGAATTCATTGGAGCAGAAACAGATGAAGTCTCTCTTAATCCAGTGGATACATTTAATTTTAGTTAGAATGGTGATTTAATATGGATTTTAAACAAGCCAGATATTCAGCTTCATGGCAAGAATTTCTTAGAACCAGAGATTGGCGAGCAATGCTTGAATTATGCAAATTTTTATCTGAAGAAAAATCAGAACGTCTTTCTCAGGAGTTCTTCAAACATCTAATAAGCTCGATGAATGAGTTTTTTGATCTTGCAAACAGAAGACAATTAGCATTACAGGAGATTTTAGATTGTATTGGACCTTTTTTAAGAGCTTTTAATGAGAGTTTTAGGATGAATGTTGTGAGTATTGACCCTGGGTTTTTGGAAAGGGTTAAGGAACTTGTTAAGGTTGTGTTTGCTTGGGATTTGGAAAGAGAGGATGATAGGGATTGTGCTTTGAGGATTATAGCGTCGATTATGCAGATGTTGGATATTATTTCTGAGTATAAGATTGTTATGGGAAATGATGATAAGATCCTTCAGTTCGTTTATGGGTTTTACCAAACAATGGTGTTTTATGTTTCCCAGTCAACAAGTGTGAAAAATGTGTTTTTGTGTCCTTTTTTACCTGAAGAGAAGTTTTTGGTTAAGATTCAGGGGGTTAGAGGGGAAATTACGGATCTTATGCTGATATTGTTGATAAGCTTGAAAAAAATATCGGAACAATTAGCTGTAGTGAATGACCATAACCTTACGATTTTTTTCTCTTCTGTTATAAAAATGATATTAGAAATAACAGAACTAAAGGATGCTTCTGTATGTGATATATCTTTATTGGCTTCAAGAAAAATACTAGCTGTGCTTGGATTACAGAAATTACTTTTTAGCAGAAGTTCTAAACGGGATCAGATAAAAACATTCTTAAGCTTGAACTTGGATATTTTTAGAGAGTTTATATGCCGTCTTTGGATTTATGCTTTAAAAACATATGATTCAAATGAAAACACAAGTTTTACTAAAGACTCAAGTCTGCTTGGGATTGGATTTTCACTAACATGCAATTTATTTATAGACAATACTTATATAGAAGATTTAGAGGTTTTATTGTTATCAGTAGTTATAACTATTTTTGAACAGAAAAAAGTTCAACCACTACCGATACAGCTTTTTACATATGTGCTGCAGTTTATGAAAAGATATTTTAAAAAGCTGGGACTAAGGACAAGTAGGTCTATGCTGTTAAATAATCAAGACTCAGGCCTTGTAGGACTCCTTTTCAACAAAAATCTTTTCTACACTTTTTCCAATGAATCCCAAGTCCATCTTCAGCAAAGCCTAAAATCCCGTCACAACTGGTCAAAAATCTGGGAGCTTCTTTGTAAAAACCCTAAAAATTTTATGTGGCTTTGCTCTGGAATCCTTTCAAACTTATCTCTTTACTTCACAGACTTTGCGTATATAATAAAAATCAAAGAATGGATTGTTAATGAAATCCATTCAAATGAAAGATTTATCCGTGAGTGTATAAAAAACTCATTTATAGAAGAAAGCTTAAAAATTCTAAAAAAATATTGTCAAAACCCTGATTATAAAGATAATATTTTAGCTATGCTTCAAGTAATTAGTGTTATTTTGAACTTAAAAGAATTATTTATTAATACGAATACAGGAAGTATTGCGAAGTTGTTATGTGATAATAATTTACTTGGTAACCCGATGATAACTGATATAGGTTTGAAGTGTGTTGGTGAAGTTATGAGAATAAACCATAGTGAAGCTCATGTAGCAACAAGGAATTTCCTCGACCAACTATCCGACCCTGACCTCCTACTGAAATTCTGCAAGATAGTCTCAGGAGTGCTGAAAAGCTGTAAAAACAACTCAGAACTCAGCCTTCCTCTATGCAAAGCTAACTGGTTCCCAATACTAAAAAACAAGCTCCTTATCGACTTAGCACGTTACCCGAGTTACAACCACGCAATAATCTGGTCCGAAATAATCAGTATAATAAAAATCCTCCTAGAAAACAACGAAAATACGCAGAAAAAAGTTGACCAATTCGAATTCGACAACCTCGCAAGACTCATGAGGTCTAAAAACTTCGAAGAAAGCCGAGAAAACATGTGCCAATTAACAATTGATGATGTATACGAAATACTCTTTGACCGTAAAGACATTGATAACGAAATGCGAATCCGTGTCCCTGAAGTTATACCTTTATTATTAACTATGCTTATGCATGGTCCAAACTGTGAAAAACTCGATAAAGCTCGAGGGAAATTCCAATTATTATTACTTGATCATGCATCTTTACCATATTTCGCTAAATTCGGGTGTATCGAAATCTCCCTGTTTTTTTTCAGGACCATGCCAAATTCATCTATTTTCCAGTTTTTTGAAAAAATACTCACTTATGTTATCCCTTATAATATAATTCCTCAAGATCTTAAAGAAATCCTTGAACAAATTCGTGAGGCTGGGGATAAAAAAAAACTATTTCTCATACAATCTCTTGAGCAGGGACTGGCGAATTCGTTTATTGAAAGCAAGTCTATGAGCCTTTCAGTTAGGCCAACAAAGTTTTTCTTTTTTAGAAACAAAAGGTTTTTCCATTGTGTTTTAAGTGAGGAAAAAATCCCTAAGAAAAATGAGTTTAGTGTGTTTTTTTGGATTTATTTGACGAAAATGAAGGAAAAGTTTACAATTGTTGAAATTGTTGATAGGAATTCTAACAAGTTTAAAGTTAAAATGACGCAGTTTAATATTTTTATTGTGTATACTGATGGGAAAAAAAAGAAATATTCAGCTAGGGCGAATTTGGAGTTGAATATGAGTGAGTGGTATTTTTTTGGGATTAGTATGAAATCGCAAAAAGCGCCTAAAATTTTTAAAATAAGAGATAATGTGACGATTTATTGCAATGATCAGAGCTTGAATATTGCTAGTGAAGGGACATTGAATAATTCGATTGGGTTGTTTAAGTCGATTACTTTAGGGAAGTCTTTTAAGCATTCAAGGATTTTTGATGGGAGGATTACAAGTTTTTATATTGCAAATATTTATTATACACAAGAACAATTCGACATGATTTCCAAATTTTCACCTCTCTATGTCTACGACTTTGCTGAAAAATCATTATGTTCATGGTTCGGTTTCAGTTTAAGCGCAAGAGAAATCTTTGATAGTATTGCTTTTAGCTTTACTCCCTACATGAATTTCACCCCTGAAAAAATTGGGAACATAGAAAATGACTGTGAAAGATTCCTAGGCACCAGCATAGTAGAGTCTATAACAGCTTTGGGAGGAATAAAAATATTCATACCTTTAATCAACCTCGAAAAATACAATGAAACAGTAACAGTTGCTATTATAAAAATCATGCTCCAATTAATAAAATGTAGTCAAATCTGTGTCGCCATCGACCTTGAACTTATCCAACTATTAGCTAGCCTTATAAACTCCTTACCTTTAACCTCAATTACTATTGAAACTTCATTTAAAATAGCTGTAGCACTCAATTTTAGCATATATCAAAAAACATTCCTTAAACTTATCCAAGTAGGAAATAGTTTTTCATCTATTTCTATTAACGAAAAGTTAAGATTCTTACCTGTATTTATAAAACTATTGAAAAAGAACTTTTATTGTAATGATGAGGGCTTGAACATGCTTTATAATTATGTTAAAGATATCAAAAACGATAGTGAGTTTTTTTATACAACTTTTAATAAGTTTATTCATGAAACTCTTGATGAAGATTCTATAAAAGGTATAACTTTAGTCATATATAATGCAGTGAGGACAGGGGGAAAAGAAGAACTTGTTTCAGGAATATTAAAAGTCCTTATTGACAAAAACTACTGTTTAACTCTCCAAAGTCCACTTGAGCTAACTTTATACTATTCATTAGAAATATGCACAAATCCAAAAGTCCGCATAGAAATAATTGCTTATCTCCTAAACAAATCTTTCCGCAGTTACGATCCAAATAAAAATTCCGAACAAAGTGACTCTGATTCTATATGCGCAAGTATCAGCAATACACTTTTCCTCAAATACGACTACGAAATCCTTAAAGAAATTGTAAAACATCTATCTTTAAACAAAGGTAAAATGCTCAAAGGTTCCCGAAGCTATCTTTTGTCTTTAGTAGTGACAAAGTTAAGCCAAGGTATCAATAAAGCTGATGAAGTTTTAGGGTCATTATTGGATTATTCAAACAAATTAGCTAAAAAAATATACAAAAGTCCTTTGTTTCCTGATTGGCTAATAAAAATCTATGATAATTATACTGATTGTGACCAAGTTTTAAGCTCTTTGTCTATATCAATAGCTGTTTTCCAGCCTGGGTTTAAAAACTATCATAAATTTAGAATGTTTTTAGTAGAAATAAACAAAAAAGGTGCGAATACTATGGAAATATACCAGATGTCTCTTGGAGCAATGAAAGGTAGGTTTACGAATCCGGTTCTGTTTTTGGATTTTATGGGGATTTTAGAGGAGATTTTGCCTAAGAATTTAGAAGCTTATAAGAAGGAGTTTAAGATAATTGTTAGGGATTTAGCTTCAGTTGGTAAGACTTTGAAATTAACTCAAACTTGTAGTCCACATATACAGCAAGTGACCTTACAAGAACTTAAAACACTTTTAAAAGCTAAACCTATTAAAAGACTATTAGAATCAGAGGTGTATTTAAAAGAAGGAGGGTATTTTCGTATGATGCTGAAATATATACTTATTGGGATTAGTATAGAAAACTGCTCGGAGTATATGAAAATACTTGAAGATCTTATTGTGTCTGATGATCAAGTGCCTTTAGAATCTAAGTATCTTCTATACTCTGAAATATTACCGATATCCTCACAAAAACCTGTAGACCCCGACTTTTACTATCTGTACCTATTCTGCGAACTTATGGAAATCCTTTACTCCTATGAAGACCAAAATTCTCTTTTCATCGATTTCCTTCTTTTACTAATAATGGATCTCAAAGGGGGTATTCATAGTAAACTCATGACCTTCATAAACAACACAACTAAAGAAGATTTCATAATATTTCGAACAATAATCCTTGAAAGCAAAAACCTCCTCTTTCCCAGCTGGAGATGCCACATGCATGTCGAAGAAAAAATGCGTCTTGGGGAAATCCTTCAAGAATACGACGGGTATTTAGCTTTAAACTCTTCTTATTACATGGACGACAATGCTTTTTATAGGATTTTCCAAGGCAAAATGCTTGAAAAAATGGTGAAATTCAATCAATGCTCTAACAGCAGTGATGAACTTATAAAGCTTTTAAAATCTAAAGAGTGGATTGCTGATGTCCATGTTTATTTGTTATTATGCACATCAGTTAGAATGAATCTTATATCAACAACGTCTAATCATTATAAACTTTTTATTCAAAATCAAGATAGAGTATCAGAAAATGCTTATAATATAAACGATAAGCCTTGGATTGATATTGCAGATGGGTATAATAGTTGGACTCAAAGTACTATTGAATATAATACAAGGCTTAATAATTATATTGCTTTTAGATATAAGAAATTTGTCAAATCAAGCTATTCAATGGATTTAGTGATTAATGATCAGGTTGTTAGACCATTTAAGATTAGGTCTTGTTTGGACCAGAACATGAGGAATATGTTTTTGAAAGGGTTTAGGGCAGAAAAAGTCCCCCAGCAGTACTTTGTATCACCTAGTTCACCGAATAAACTTTTTGAAAGCTATTATGAAAGCTTGTATGAGTCGCTAGAAAACGAATTTGAAGTTTTAGAGTTCAGTGCTGAAGCACAAGATGACCTAATAGATGAGTCTAAAAGTGTATCATTCGAATGTGAGCGTATAAAAATCCGCGGGAGCTACTTCGGCAAAATTGAGATCGACAAAGAGTTCTTAGCTTTTTCCTCAGACGGTAAACTCAAACCTGAAACCTCAGCCTATATCGGTAGTGCTTTAAACTTCACCCGTGAATCCCGTGTCTGTAACAATATCTGGCATATATCAGAAATCTCAGAAGTTCTTCCTCGTAGATATATTCATCGAGCTACAGCTATAGAAGTATATATGAAATCAGGTAAAGCTTATTATTTCAATACTTTTTCAACAAGTCATCGTAAAGACATATTAGAAAGCATGAAAGCTTGGACTAAACATGGGGTTATAATCCATGCAAATATTGGAATTAAAGAAATAACCCCATATACAAACAGATGGAAAAAAGGGCAAATGAGTAATTTTGATTATTTGATGATATTAAACAAATACTGTAATCGATCTTTTAATGATATAAGCCAATATCCAGTATTTCCTTGGATTATAACTGACTTTACATCAAAAGATATTAATATTTGGGATAAAAATATATATAGAGAATTAGAGTTCCCTATTGGTTCTTTGAATCAAAGTAAGCGAGAAGAAGCTAAAAAAAGGTACGATATGATGTCGCCAATAGAAGAAATGATTCCTTTTCATTATGGGTCTCATTATTCAAACTGTGGGAGTATATCATATTACCTTTTACGTTTAGAACCATTTAGTTCTGAAGCTAAAAAACTCCAAGGGGGGAATTTCGATGTGGCTGATAGACTTTTTCATAGTATAGAAGCTTCATGGAATTCATGTCTTGGAGGTAATAGTGACGTTAAAGAACTTATCCCTGAGTTTTATTACTTCGCTGACTTTCTTATAAATGTAAACTCTTATGATTTTGGATTTACTCAGTCAGGAAAATGCGCTAATAGTGTTACTTTACCTCCTTGGGCTAAAGGATCAGCTATTAATTTTATTAGAATTCACAGACAATGTTTGGAATCAACTTTTGTTAGTAAAAAACTTAACTTGTGGATTGACTTAATATTTGGATGTAAACAACAAGGAATGCATGCTATTGAAGCACTTAATGTTTTCCCTCCTGCATCGTATACGAGAACTTTTGAGAAAATGGTTGAAAGTGAAGCTAATATTCAGGGGCCAATTGATGAAGCGTTCTTTTTCGGCCAGACTCCAACAATGATGTTTGGAAAATCTCATCCGGTAAGAGAGGATAAGGATAAAAAAGAACTTGATTATCGGATTGTGTTAGATAAAGAAGTTTTTACTGTGTGCTCGAATTATGTCAAACTTGGGGCAAGTGGGAAGATAATAGCATTGATTGCTTCAGTTAAACTCCTCCTAGCTGTAAAATCAGACAACGGGAAATACTTCCTTGTAAAAATCAAACCGAACCGAGCTACTGAAGAAGTCTGTCTAGAATCATTTTACCTCATAGACAGCAAGCATTTCGCAGGGCAGCCATACTGGAAACATACATTCCCTGATTCCTTCTCCCTTCTTCTAGATTCAGGCTCCCATACTTTTTCTCTATTCCAAGACCGTCTATTAATTTCATCTCTTCATATCGACAGTTCTTTACGCTTACACTCTTTAGACGGAAACCTTTATATGACTTTATATATTCATTCAGGTCTAACAACTGCAGTCTCATCATCTTCTAAGCATATAATTTCTGGTGGCTTAGACTGTAGTATAATCTCATGGGATTTAGATCAAGAATGGCAACGTTATAAAGGTCATGCTTTTGCCATAAGGCAAATTGTAACAAGTGAATCTTTTCAAATAATATTTTCTCTTGACTGTGGAGGGGTGCTTTTATTACATGATATAAGGACTTCAGAATGTTTAAGGAAAATAAGGACAATTTATACATCATGTCCTAAGAGTATTGCTATAAGTGAAGCTGGGATATTAGCTGTTTCGTATACTGAAGAGAAAATTGTCCATTTTTTTACTATGAGTGGATGTGAAGATTGGCATTTTAGTTCAGTTCAAGAGTATGTTTGGTGTATGAAATTTGATAATACTGGGGAAATACTTGTTTGTGGAAGTACTGAAGGATTATGTTTTGTTGAAGTTTTTACTGGGAAATGGAGTTATGGAAGGGTTGAAACTAATGTTTTGTGTATTGAGTTTCTTGGAGAGGATGAGGGAGTAGCTTTAGCTTTGGATAATGAAAGTGAGGCAAGGATTTATTTCGTAGATAGCAAGAATGCTAATGGAGATGGGGAGTAGATAAGTAAGAATTATATTTATGATGAGTTTTATTTGGATTAAGATTTAATTTTTAAAAAAGATTTTTAATAATGGGTATGCATTGTTTGGTTGGATTTGACTAGGTTTTGTGTCTAGGAATTGCGCTTTGGGAGTGGAGACCATGCTTTTTAGGTTGATTTTCTGGTGTCTTGGCATTTGATTATGACTTAATGCAAAATTTTGTTAATGATATAAGATTGAAATATGCTAATAATAGGTGATAGATAATCTAAAGTTGCTGGTGCTGGGATTGAATTTCAAAGCATATTCCTTTCAGATTCGATTCCTGACTTTAGACCTTTTTAACATATTTTTATATTTTTTATTTGTGATAATAAAATTTCTTTTCAAGGTGATTTTCTAAGTTTTTATTCAAATCTGTAATTTTAGTTATCAAATACTTTCAACCTTCTATAAAAAAATCAAAAAAGCTATAAAAAGAGCAAATCACTTTAAAAAATAAAGCTAAAAATCTATTTCATCATTTTTTCAATCAAAAACAATGTAAGTAATTCTAATGATAATACATTTTCCAAGTATTATGATATAAAATCGATAGTTTTTGATATGATTGTTGTATATAAATAGTAGAAAACAATAAAAAGTATAGACAAATCTAAAGTGGCTGGTGCTTGGAGTGCATATCAAATCATATTCCCCTCAGGTTCGATTCCTGACTTTAGACTTCTTTTTGCGTTTTCTAGATTTTTTTAATTTTCACAACTTCTGAACAATTTAAATTATGTCTAGTTAAATTTAAAGAATAAAGCTTTTAGAATAATACCAAAAGTTTCTAATAAAGTCTAAAATTATACATTTTGCATTTAAAACTCAATTTTCTATAAATAATTTTCACAGCTCTGCCTACTTTTTCCAAATCATCAACTCAAGACCTTAAAACCTCTCATGAAATTTCTCTGATCTTCTAATGATTTTAATCTAATTAACCTAAGCAACTGGGATAACTGATGATATCTGAACTCCAAAAATCCTAATCAAATCATCAACAACTATTTGTATATATCCATCTTGTCCCGATTTCGTTCCCTAAAAGATTTTATTCACCCAATAAGAGACTTTAACTCTTATATCATACCCAACCAAAGAACCACTAGGTGTAAATTCGTTACACAATTTAAATCAGCCTAATTACTATATTTAAAAAGAAAATTAGAAAGACTATAACTTTTTAATAAACTTAATCTTTGTTGAAAATGTTCATGTACACTTTAAATTCCTAATCTTCAAGCAAACTGTTTTTTAAGGGAAAAAATATTTATAAGGACTATATAATAAACCAAAGACTAAGGGATGCTTAAAGCTAAGCCCATAAAAATCCTTGCTTTCCTAATTTTGAATTTATTATCCAAATACATTCTATCTATTTATTTCTTCACAAAAACCCCTAAATCTTATTCAAAACCACATTCGCTTATCTAATTTCATCCAAAAATCTCATCTCACTTTAAAAACCCCTATAAAAACCTTGAATTCCTCAAAAAATACATAAACCCTATAAGTATTTATCATCAAATCAACTCTAGCATGCTAATTTTTAAACTAATTCTATTCATCTTCCTGCTTTTTTCCTAAAACAGCTTCTTCAATCCTAGCTAGTTTCTTCATAACATCCTCATTATTCCTCTGAACCCTTCCTGCCAAGTTTTTATAAGATTTCTCCAAGCTTTCAAAATTCTTCTCAATTTTACTAAACCTTTTTTTTGTCTGACTCTTCATCTTTTCAAAATGTTCTTTACTGAAATCCCTAAATTCCTCAACAGTCTCCCTAACATCTAAAACCCTTCCTCTCCAACCTAAAGCAGAGTCTTCATAAGCATTAAGACAAATATGTAGATACTCGCATTTGTCTTCAATTTTATAAAACCATTCACTTAAGCATTTTATTTCAATTATAACCCCAGCCATTTCTCTATAGTTAAAAATATCAGCTTTTAATTGAAATTCATCAAAAGAATCCCCAAGTATGGATATAATCATATTAAGCATAAGAATTATACTTATCGTAACAGCAACAATTATTGTTATACCTTTGACTACAGACAGACCTTCATCAGTATCTATAGCCCCAGCAGTAAATGCAAAGGGTAAAACAAAAAGGTTAGAAAAATTCAAGTCAATATGCATTGTAGATATATTAAGAAAACCCAAAGATAATATTGTGTATATAAATATAGCTAAAAAATACTTGATTTTATCAAGGCTCAAAAATATCAGTCTTATATAATAACGAGTAGTCTTAAATGCTCGAAACCCACTCAACCCTCGAATTGCATTATAAACTATAACAAGCCAAGTTATCATATCAGGTATATCAGATACTATAAAAAGTGATGCGAAATAAGACCCTGTCAATATTACCCTGATTATATCTATAAAATTCCACCAATCCTCAGAATAACCTTGCATATCATTAGAAAACTGCCTTCCTTCAATAACAAGTAATATAAAAGTACACCCTAAGACTATAGAATTCCAAATCCAACTCTGACCTGAATATACAGCTATTGCTATAAAAACAAAAAGCACACTGACTAATTGGAATAATGAAAAAAGTTGTATAATCAAAGAAAACTGATTCCAATTGTATTGGATAATATATTGAATAAACTCAGAACGGAATATGTCTTCATTTTGATAAGAAACTATTGACTTTAAAAGATCTTCATTTGAATCTACTTAGATAATACTTTTAATTGGAATAAGGCCAAATTTTATAAGTAAAGGTTTTTTTTTTTGGCTAAGTCCTTCTTGTGTAGTCATAAAATCTTGAAACGAGCCAGATGATGTGCTTTTTGTCACTATTATTGGTAAATCGCTTATTGGTTCTCCAAATCTTACAACATCAGTATAAGATTTTATAGAAATATCAAGCATTTCTTTTAGGAATTTAGATGAATTTCTGAGGATTGTAGGAAGATCGTTGCGAAGTGCATGAATTGAACTTCGGAATACTTGTGAATCTGGGCTTTCAGATAATTTTATGACATATTTTATTAGCGCATCAGTGCATAATTGATGCTGACGATCTATTGAATATCTTAAAGGGGAAAAACCATATGAGTCAGTTCTTAAAGGGATTATAGGGTTTTTTATAAGTTTTTGTAAGAGAGAATGAATACCTTTGTAGGCAGCGATATGGATTCCTGTGAATCTTTTGGAAGTTATTGTGCAACTTAGGGAGTTTAAGGAAATATTTTTGAGAGTGTTTTGTTGTATACATAAAACCAAATTCTTATAATCAAGAACATTCTGATAATTAGAGTCAAAAAAAGTCCTAAAGTTCTTGGAAATAGAAGAAGCTGGGCTTAACAAATTTCTGCTTTCACTGCTTTGAGCTATTAAATTCCCTGTTATAACATCAAAAATATCAACATCGTTATTAGAGTTATTAGTAATAACAATCCAAGGATGCTTTGTAAAATAAACCCCATTTTCATCAGGACTATAGTTGCTCAAATCAATTGCTGGAGTCCTTTTTATAGTCACAAACATATAATTTGCACTAAAAGCTATAACAGCATAATTTTTACAATTGCTAAAAACTATAAAATTGACTTCTTCTTCTTCATTAAATAATTTATAATCATTTTCAGTTGTGAAGTCTTCTTCATATCCCCAAAGTTTTATTGTTCTATCGTCAGATGCACTTATGATTGATGAATCTTGCATTGCTACTTGTATAATATTTTGGGTATGGCCAACAATTTTTGATTCAAGTCTTCGTTCAATTATGTTCCATACAATGAAACTATTATCAAATGACCCACTTATTAGGTAGTGTCCATCATCTCTGAATTTGAGAGATGTGATTTTCATTGTATGCTCAGATAAAATAAATTCAATCCTTAAGAAATCAATGTTCCATATTATTATTCGGGAGTCTTGAGATCCACTTGCCACAAAGTTGCTTCTGTTACAATAAGCAAGAGCTGTAACCCATGCAGTATGTTCTTTAAAAACATGATATTCTTTAAATGTTTCCAAATCCCACATTATAACCAATTTATCTTGTGATCCGCTAAATAAGAATTTATTCTTAGCTACACACAAGCATAAAACATCATCACTATGCCCATGCATAATTTTCTCATCCCCAGTAAAATTTTCCACATAAATCTTATGGCACTGATTAGTTGCAATGGCTAATTTACTACAATCATCATAAAGCACAAGAGCTTTAATAGAATTTTCCATTTTCCTCTCATATAAAATTTTTTCGGTATTTAAATTTCTAACAACTGCTGATCCCAAATTTCCACCATAAGCAAGTAAATTATGCATATCAGTATTTACCCCAATATCCAAGCATTTTATCTTTTCTTTAGCATTAATAGTTTGATCTATACTATTATCATAAATCCCTTTTATATTAATTCTTGGATTTTCAGTTGCTATAATAATTTTATCATCATATAAAACAAATTTATTTATACTCCTTTGCGATTCCCAAATAAGTCGCTTTTCTTTATAGGCTAAAGAAAGTAAGACTATATTGCTTGTTCCAATTCCGACTAAATATTTGCCATCAGGACTGAATTCAATTCTTTCTTTGTTTTCACCGAATTCATTGAAAATTGTTTTATCAGTCATGTTTTCTATATTCCATATGTAGATATAAGCTTGAGTAAAAAATCCTAAGGCTAAGATCCCCCCTTTTTTGCTGAAACTGACATTAGAAATATCATTTTCTATGTCGGAATAATCGAAATACAACTTGTTTTTTTCGAGACTCCAGACTTTCATTTCGTTTTGGGTGTTACTTGCAAGAAATGTCCCAGACATAGTTTCAGTAATCGATAAATTCGCAATAGCATCAGTATGTCCTTTAAGTTTACAAATAATAGCCTTTTCTTTGACACTCCAAATTGTAATTAGCTTATCCTCAGATCCCATAATCAGCTTTTTCCCATTAGGTGTAAAAACCAGCGCCATCACACTTCCGCCCATTTCTTGAAGTACAGCTTCTTCCTTACAGTCTTCTAAACTCCATATCTTAGCAGTCATATCTCTAGACCCAGTTACAAAATTTTCCCCTTTCGGATTTACTGCAATACATGTAATTTCTTCATTATGAGCTTCTATTTCACATGTATCTTCTTTATTCCTTGCATCATTCCAAATCTTAACAATTCCATTTTGACACCCACTTACTAATATATAATTCTCACCAAAAGCTAACGCAGAAACTTCTGAATCATGATTTCCAAGTATGGTTAGATTATTTTCAACTAAAGAAAAATCCCATAAAGCTACAGAGTCTTCTTCACAACACATAGCTAAATATTTACTGTCATGGCTAAAAGATACAAGAGAATTGCGTCTATCAACATCATCACCTATTTTATAATTCATTTTAGAATTTTTTATCGTCATACTTTTCATAAGTTGGAATGATCGGATAGTATTTTGTATTTCTTTAAGATGAATGTTGCGATCGTCGGAAACAAGATTATCATTGGTTGCGTAATTACCTAGTAATCTAGTGTCCATTATTTATATTTGTGTTTATAAAGCAAAATATATCTGTAAAATAGGGTTTAGGATAAAGTTTTTATAAAAGGTATTGGAAATTATGACATTATTCAAATTTGGATATACTGTTAGAATTATAAGAAGAGATAAGATAATATGATTTTGTATAATGAGAATTTCTAATATAAAGTTAGCTTTGTATATAAAAAAAAATGAGACAATACAAATTGTATATATCGAATTTAGATAATAAATTTAAGAAGGGTAAGTATATTTTAAGATAGCAAGATATGATGGGAAGATTATCAATAAACACAAATACTATAAAAATACTCTTAAAATCATTCTAATCTCCTTATTAGAATAAAAAAATACTAAAACCTTTATATTAATAAAATCTTCAAATATATTTTACACATCAGGTCTAATAATCTTACCATTTTTCCACACATCCCTACTAACTTTTCCATTAGTATAATACGTAACACCCTCTCCATTTTTCTTCCCTTGCTGCCATCCTCCTTCATACTTCCTTCCATCCTTCCACATCAATACTCCAAATCCTTGCATAGTTCCTTCTTCCCATTCTCCCAAATACACTTTCCCATCATTCCAATTATATTTCCCAACCCCTTGCATTTTATTCATTTTCCATTCTCCAAAATACTCAGTTCCATCTTCCCAACAGTATTTTCCAATACCATCTTTTAAATTCTCAGCAAAAAAACCATAATAAACAGCTCCTTCTTTCCATAAGTTTTTACCCCACCCGCATTGTATATCATCTTTCCATTCACCTTCATAACTATCCCTATCAATCCACACAATTTTCCCGAAACCATGTCTTTTAACTCCTTGTAAATCCCCTTTATAATAAGATCCATCAGGGTATTTTCTTTCTTTATTGTCAATAGGTGCTCTTATTTCACTGAGATTTTTATCATAAATCTGCTTCATCGCCAAGTATTTTTCTTGTATCTGTTGCATTTTCTCTTCATTTCTTGGGGTCATCGTCACAGATCTTGGGCTATTAATGCAAATAGTTTTTTTATACCAGAGCCATTTAAACCCATCATTTACGTTTTCCTTCCATAAAATTGCCCCAAGTCCACATAGTTCATTTTCATTACCTTTAGAAAAGTAACAAAGCCAAGGTCCTTTATATGAATCCCCATCAGGAAATATAAATAATCCTTGACCATAAGGACGCCCAAATGCCCATTGTCCTTCGTATTTAGCCCCATCTTTCCATTGCATAGTTCCTTGACCATCTCGGAAACCTCCTCTCATTTCCCCAGTATAAATACCTCCATGGCTATATAGTTTACCTTTAGTTTCTTCTTTAAAACTCGGTAATTTAGAGTTTTTGCTTAGGAAAAAAGTTACTTCTTCATAACTGAAGTAATAATAATTAGGCTTTTTGAATTTTAAGTCTTTTTGATAGAGTTTTTTATATATAAAGGTTTTAAGGGCGGATTGAAGTTTGATTAAAGAGTCGATATGAGATATGAAATATGACTTGTCTACTGTTATTGAGCTTGATGTTGGTAGTTGCTTACCTTTTATCCCTTGGTAATAGATGTTAAAGTCCTATTTGGTGTTTACTGAAGTCCTAAACTCATCTTCAAGTTTGATGTCTGTATTTTTGCAATCCCAGCCTTTACATGAAAATGAACCCATTTATTACTAAGTTTTTAAAATGAATGTGATTATTTGTTTTTGATTTAAACATTTAGATTGTATTTTATATACGAAATTTTAAGAAGTTTATGAGATAAGAGTTTTGAGGATTTGTTTAAGTAAAAATAGTGTGATAGGCTAAAAGGTGGGTAAGATATAAATACAAGCATTTAAGTTTCAAAAAACTTCTTATTAAGTTTGAGATTAAAAAAAAAGAGAGTTTATACTACTAATATATCAATTTATTTATAGCTTCAAATGCATTAATAAAATTATCTTAAGCATTTATTTAGAATACATCATAATAAAAACTGCAAATAATAAAAATTCTTACACTAAAAAATTATACTTCAAATAAACTTCAATATTAAAATACTCATAATTATCAACCCAAAAACATAAAAACCATATCACACTAATTATACCTAAAAATATATAAAAATCATTCAATACTAAATTTAATATACATCAAAATTTGAGTTAATTAGCTTAAAACATACCGACCTAAATTTCTATTATGTCTAAGGCTTATACATGCTATTTCACGCTTTTCAGTCAAGACCCTAAGCCTTTTAAACATATTCCCACAGTTTTTTTCAGAAGGACTCATATTCATATCCTTATCACCTGGGCTTCTCATTAATCCAAAGGGGATATTTTTATCTTCTACAACAAAATTCTTATCATTTCCCTCTTCACACCCTATCAAATTTATATTTTCCTGTACTTCTCTTTGAACATCAACACAATTTTTCTTATCCTCCTTCAAATTGTAAAATTTACTTAGTTTTTTATAAAATTCCTCGTCCCGAAAACCATAACTTAACACTCTAGGTTTAATTTTAGGGGATAACGAGTACATTTTATTCTTTCTAACCTTGACAACTTTAGTAATTTTCACAGATAAAGGGTTAGTATTAGGTATTTCATTAGAAACTAATGCAAATTTGTCTTGATGATGATATTTTTTTATATCAGATAATGCTAATATATGAACTTTAGGATCTTTTTGTATAGGGGAACTTGAATTTGTATCTGAATACATTTGCGGACTTAGATTTCTGTCTATAGATATTGGGCTTAGATCAAAACTACCATAAGGTCTAGCCATAGAATTATTGTCTTCAAATCTCACTGACCTATGATGTTTGAGTTTTGGCATTCCTGGGCTTTTTAGAATCGAAGATATATGTCTGTGATTGTTACTACATGAAGAGTAGCTTCGGACTTTCTTAATTTGCCCTTTATTTTCAAGCATTTAGGTTTAGAATTATTAATGTATTTATATTGTATTATTTTTATAATAATCAAGATGTTAGTAAATGATTTTTTTATGTTTATGATTATAAGAGTTTATATATAAAAGAAGAATTTATTAAGGTAATTGAATATTGTTGAATATATGAATTTTGGAATATGTTAAGATAAAATTCGGGTAAATGGAGTTTAATGATATTTTATAGTTTATTAAATGAGGTTGTTTATGAAATACTATCTGAGAATCTAATGTTTTCACAATTCAGAGTTTTTGATATACTAAAAATGTAGATANAAATACTATCTGAGAATCTAATGTTTTCACAATTCAGAGTATGACTTTCATTTAAGGTATTGCCCATTATTGATCTATTTGATTCTGAGATCCAAAAAGATTGTTGAGACCTTTTAAGTTCATCGATCCCTGTTATCAAATTAAGATATCTCATAAACCCTTCTTCAATTTCCCCTTCATAAAGTATATCAAGAATCTGTAGATAAGGAACTTTCTTCACAGACTTTGAGTAATAATATATTATAGCTTTAGCGCATGTTTCTTCACTTGTGGAACTAATAATTTCATTTATCTTAAGTTCTTGAATCATATGATCCATTTGCATAAGGTTTTGAAACCTGGTCTTTTCTTGTAGTCGACTTTTAATTACTTCAAAACTATCAAAAATCAACCCTTGAAATCTCCTAATAATTCCTTCAATTTCATTTTTTCTCAAAAAAGTCCATCCTTCAAATTTTTTCTCAAACATCATAAAAAACTGTGATTTATTCAATGGGTATAAAGTTTTGAAAAAGTATCCATTAAGAATTTTAACATAATTCATGTTTCCTAAATTATATATTCCTTGTGTAAACAAATGTTTTATATCAGATTCAGAAATTTCATCATCTCCCAAGTAAGTCTCTAAATACATCTTCAAATCTTTAATTCCATAATAAGTAGATTTTGCTTTAAGCACTTCAAAAATTTCGTCTAAAGTTAAAACTTCATCATCACTTTCTTGAAACACTTGTCCAAGAATTGACGCTGAAATCTGCTGACCATTTCCCCCATAATATTCTAAAAATTCATCAACTTCAGTATCAGCAGCTAATATACTATCTTGATCTAAAGCTTTAATAAACTCTTTTTTTGTAATAGTATCTTTTGAAGTAATTGATTTAGCCCATTGCTTAGCATCAATATTATGTTTTATTAGATACTCTTCAATTTTTGTATATAAAGTCAGAATCTTTGTGTGATCAGAAAGATTTTTTGGACTTTTAAAACTTTTTTGTTTGTCAGAACTTTCGATAAGCTGCTCTTTTTCTATAAGTCGTAATCTTAGATTTTCGATTTCTTGATTTTTTTCTATAATAGCATAATTTCTGTGTTTTAAAGCTGATGTGAGCTTTAGGTTTTCCTCTTTAAGCTCTTCAAAATATTTTCCCATTAAATCCTTCTTTCCATTACCACATTCACGTTTATTCTTAACCCCATCAATGCCTCCTAAATCATTTTCTTCATCAAAACCCTTATTTTCCTCTTCATCATAAGAATTTCCCTCATTACTTCCATTAAAATTCCTTAAATCCCTATAAGATTTTTCTTCAGTCTTTATAACTTTTCCTAATTTTCTTATTCTCCCACTAAGTTCTTCTATTTTCATCCCTTTAGCTTTATCACTATCCTTAAGTTTCTCAATATTTTTCCTGAACTCCTCATTTTCTTCCTTTAATTTATTATAAACATCATTTCCTCCTACTCCTTTATTATCTAACAATTCTTCAATTATTCTTTTTAAACGCATACATTCATTATTGTATTGCAAGTTTTCTTTTTCAAGCTCTTGGATTTTTGCATATTTGAAATAGCGTTTCATATCTTCGATTTCTTTGTCTTTAGCTTTGATTTCATTTTTAAGGTCGCGAATATTTTGTTTGAGACTTTCTATAAAAATTTGCTGCTTTGGAATTATAGGATTTATTGTGTCTGGTAGCTTTGATTGATCTAAGCTTTTTTCTAATTGTAAAATTCTTGTCTTGAGTTTGAGGTTTTCGTCGTTTAAATAGTTGTACATTTGTTTTAGGTTATAATTTTCCTCATACAGCTTTTCTTTGTCAGAGAATATTTTTTTTGGGCAAATTTTTGATATGATTTTGCTATCAGGAAGACTAGGCCCTGATCGTATCTTATAAAGATTCTCTGTACAATTCATAGGTTTCAGGTCTATTACTTTACCTTTACTCATTGATAAATCTTTTAAGCTAGAAGATGATCTATGCATATACTTCTAATATATTATAATTACCATAATTATTTGCATATAAGTCTGATAATGATTTTTATTTTATAAACTATGATTAAACAACAAATATCCTCACCTATATCATAAACAACAACCAAATATTTAAACCATTTTAATCATATTTCCACTTATTCTAACAATGAAATCAACCCTAACCTTTCATTCCTAAAAATCCTAATTAAACTTACCATATCATTTTTAATCAATATACAACTATATAATTCTTCAAAATTATAAACCAAAATCTTATAAAAAATGGTTAGTAAAGTTATAACTAAAAAAAATCATCATCCCCAATAATCCATGGCAAATTTTTCAAGCCCTAAACAAAAGTTATAGCTTTAGCAGCTGGTTACTTAGGTTTTAGAACAGCAGTCTCAAGAGTTTCTCTACCAAAAAGTTACTTTTTAAGCTTTGAAGATATGTGTACCCAGCAAGGATATAAAGTTCAATCTCACTCAATAACAACAAAAGATGGGTATATTTTAAAACTATTCAGACTAGGAAAAGAGAAAATCAATCAAGGCCCTCCAGTATTACTAGTTCATGGGATGACTCAAACTTCAAGTAGTTTTATACTTAATAAAACAGCTACAGCTCCAGCTTTTGCCTTAGCCAACCAAGATTTTGATGTCTGGCTACTTAATACTCGAGGAAATTGCTTTAGTAGACTTCATACAGAACTTAAAACTGATGATCCTAAATACTGGGATTGGACTGCTTATGATATTTCAGTAAATGATATACCTGCAACATTTGATTATATTTTGAGTAATACTGGATATAAGAAAATTAATTATGTGGGGAATTCACAAGGAGGACATGTTTTGTTGAATTGCTTGAGTTATATGCCTGAGTATAATGATAAGGTTGGCCTTGCTTCTCTTTTGTCACCAGTTGGAGGGACAATTACCCCTAAAGCTTGGTATTTTAGAAAGCTTATTCACCCATTGTATACTGATTATTTGGCTTCATCAAAAAAAAATTTGATAGCAGATTACTGCCCATCTGGATCTTATGAAGCAAAGCTCGCATATAAATTCCCAAACTTTGTTGAGAAAACTACTAAAGACCGGTATAACCTTTCAATAACTGGAGATTCCAACTCAAACCTTGCATTTTATATTCAGAATCGTTCTGGAGGTACATCATTACTTAATTGCAAATACTATGGCCAATTAGCATCAAATAATAATCCTCTACCTTTAGCTTACGACTACGGAAACTCCAAGTTAAATATACAAAAATATGGCTCAAATATCCCTCCAAGAGCTCATTATGGGAATATTACAGCGAAACTTGCCCTGTTTTATGGACTACATGACCAAATTGTATCACTGAAAGATGCTGAAAAATTATTTTTACAGTTAAACAAGGATAATGTTGTATACAAGCAGTTTGATTGCAATTTAGACCACGCTGGGTTCCTTATTTCCAACAACCAAGACCACATGTCTAAAGTTATTGAGTTACTGAAACTCCATAAGCTAAATAAATAACTAATTAGCAAAAACCATAACTCCATCATCTAAAAATCTCTTATAATATTCAAACTAATTATATAATTAAATATAATATCCTCATATAATTATATCAATGAATACCTACCATAGTAGTTTTACAGCCAATTCAAAAAATTCCCATTCTCCAATCCCTTTACAAAAAAAAGTTTTATCCTACATCCGTCTAGAAATCCCATCAAACTTCTGTGCTAAAACTAACCCAATCCACACAACCCCAGCTTCGCCATTAATGAAATCTACTAGGCCATTAACAGCACGTAAAACCCCAAACGAGTCATCATTAACAAGAACTTCCCAAACAAATTCTTTATCCAAACTCCAAAAACCTAAAAAAGTGTATATCGGCAAAAAAACTGATGACACTTTTGTTAAAGATTTAGTCACAAAACTCAAATTTCATTCACAAAATCTACCTTTAGCTCATTCTCCTGTACTTCCAAATGATAAATCTTTACCTATACTAAAAATTACTCAAGGGAACTTAAAAGAATGCTTGAAAACTGGGAGGATGAGACTTGAAAAACCAAAATCCCCAATATTAAATGAAAGTTCTAGAGGTAAACAGACAGAAAGGTTGAAGCCTTGTATAATCATTCGAGAAGGAGAAAGTTATGGAGTTGATGAAGAAAAGGTAGGTAAAAAAGAAGTTGTAATAAAAAAGCAAGTCTTAGAGTTTAAAGGAAGGAAGGAAATTATGAAGATTGCTGAGCCAAAAGTGGAGGTCAAAATGAAGAACAAAAAACCACAGGTGGGTTTTAGAGATTACCAAAGCTCTTTGGAGGAGAATAAAAAGAATAAGATGTATAGGAGTAGTCCTTACGTAGGAATATATAAAATGTCATTTTTTAGCTATCCTGAAGCTTGTAGTGTTCATATGAAAACTTACTTTCCGTTAGTTTTCTTGATCCCATATGTCTTAAGGTCGCTATACGGACTTGTAACTAAGACCAAAATAGAAAGACAGTGTAAAAGGTGCTACGTCCAGCTCAAATTATTATCTGCCTCATCTTTTGTATATGAGTCATGGCCTTCATATTTCACATATCTACTGTTCCTATTAAACTTTAGCATGGTGATCTTAAGCTCAGCTTCAGCAACTAATACAAAAGTTCCAAATATCCTTGAATGCTTAATCACAATGAGTTTTTTTGTTCTTTTAATTACCCCAGTAGTATATTGGGCAGGTATAGGTTTTGTATGGGCTTTAGTTAGTTTAAAAAGCTTCACTCAACCAAAGTTTTCAAGTGTAGTTCTTGGGCTTTTGCAAATTACCTCAGGTGTTTTAGCTTGTAGTGCAGGGACTGATTGCAGAATTCATGAGTTTTATGTCTTAAGCTGTATAACTTTGAGTTTTATAGCCGCAAATGCAGAGATGAATAAGACTACAATGAAGGATTAGAATTTTAAGTTTAGTTATGATAGTCTGAGAATAATAAATGTCGGATAATATACAGGTGGCTATAAGAGTTAGACCTTTAAATGCTAGGGAAAATTCTGATTCACAGGGTAAGAAGTGCATACAGGTTAATAATAAGAGTAATAGTGTGGCGATTACGGTGAATTCGTCGACTAGGTACTTTAAGTATGATTATGTGGGAGATGAGGATGTATCACAGGAAGAACTGTTTGAAAGCATTGGAAAACCTATTGCTTCATCTTGCCTTTGTGGGTATAACGGGTCAATCTTTGCATATGGTCAAACTGGATCAGGAAAAACATATACAATAATGGGAGCATTCTCAGATGCAACGCTTAATTTTCAGTATCGAGGGATTTTACCTCGTTGCTTAGAATATATATTTGCTGCAATTAAAAGAGAAATCAAAAAGAATTCTGTCATACAATATTTAGTCAAATGTTCGTTTTTAGAAATATATAATGAACAAATAAATGATCTTTTAAGTCCTGAACAGAGGAATTTACAGATACGTGAAGATATTAAGAAAGGAGCTTATGTTGAAAATCTTCAAGAAGAAACAGTTTCTACATTTGATGACACATTTGAAGTTATGGAAAAAGGTGTAAAAAACCGTCACATTGGCAGTACTAGTATGAATAAAGAGAGTTCTCGTTCCCATTCAGTCTTTACCTTGCAAATCGAAAGCAAAGAAAAACGTGAGGATGTTTGGAATTTTAAAAACTCATTTTTCCATCTTATCGACCTAGCCGGTTCTGAGCGCCAAAAACTCACTGAAGCCTTTGGTGACCGTCTAAAAGAAGCAGGTATGATAAACAAATCCTTATCCAGTTTAGGAAATGTCATAAATTCCTTAGTAGAAATCTCAGAAGGTAAATCCCGTCATGTGCCATACCGAGATTCAAAACTTACATTTTTATTAAAAGATTCATTAGGTGGGAATTCAAAAACCTGTATAATCGCAAACATATCTCCTTCTTGTATAAGTTATGGAGAAACCTTATCAACTTTACGTTTTGCTGAAAGGGCGAAACTAGTAACAAACAAAGCTGTTATAAATGAAGATACAATGGGCACAGTTTTAGAACTTAAAGAAGAGGTCAAAAGATTAAAAAATTTACTTAAACAACAACAAGAAAATCCAGTACAAGGGTTTAATGCGGAATATAGTGAAAGAGTTAAAGCTATTGAAGGACTTTTAGAACAGAATGTTAGGATTAGACTTCAAAGTGAAAATGTTCTTCAGCAAGAAATAGATGAAAGAGATGCACATATAAACAACCTAATGAGCGCATTGGAAAAATGTGAGAAAAAAATCAATGGGGATAGGAAGACTATGAAAACTAAAGATGAACAGATAAAAAAAATGCAAAAAAACGAAGGGATTAATGAAAATAGAGTTGTTTTGGATTTGAGAGAAGAAGTTGAATGTTTAAGAAGAGAAAATGAGAATCATCCTGGTGCAGCAAGGTTAGCAGCAGAAAATGAAAGGCTGAGATATAAAATGCAGGTATTAGAAAATGAGCTTAAGGAAAACGTGAACTCTTTAACTTTAAGATTGAAAGAAAGTCAGGATTTCACTGAAAAACTACAGATCGCTCTACGTAAAAGTGTATCTGAAAGGGAACAACTGCATATTTTACTAGAAGAATACTCGAAAAAAACTAAAGCTGATATTCCAACTGGCCAGCTAGAGCTGGCCACAGCTAAAAAACAAATAAGTGATTTGAAAAAAGCTTTAGATCAAGAAAGGACTAAAGTTATGGTATTAGAAGAACAACTAAATTCTCTTGGACAGTCACAAATGATAGAAGAATCCATGTCATCATCAACAGATTTCGCTTTTCCTAGAACAGATACCGACACTTCTCAATGGTTAAGTAAAAAAACCTTAAACTCCTCAGCAATAGGTTCAGTAATCAGTTCAGAAAAACCATTATCAGATTTCCAAAAATATTTAGAAGATAACGATGATATAACTCAAAAAATTATCAGTCTCGAACAAGAAATTGTATCATTAAAACAAGAAAACAAAGGGTTAAAAAGATATGAACTCGAGAATTTCAGATTTGAAGAAGAGATCGAAAAGCTCAAAGACGAAATCATGAGAAAAGACAATAGAGTCGAAGAGCTTCAAAATGAAGTTGAAACCATAATCGCAGAAAATGAGTTTTTGTCAACACAGTTTATCGAATTCGGCCAGCAGTTAGGGCAAAAAGATAGAAAAATCTCTGAACTTACAGAAAAACTATCTTTTCGAGTGAATAAAAACCAGATTGAAGAGAATATCAAGATGAAAACTGAACTTGAAGACTTAAGAAACAATAGCTTTAAAGTTAAAAAACAATTAGAAGAAGTTAATGAAGAGTTTGAACTTTCAGTAAATTCTAGAGAAGATATGATAAAAGAACTTAAAAGGTTACAATATGAAGAAAGGATTTTACATGATGAATGTATTGAGATGAAAAGTAAACTTTTATTAGTTGAAAAAGAAAATGAGGAATTAAAAGGTAATGTTGATGAACTAAGTAGTGATTTGATAAGTGTTTCAGGGACAAACAATTTGAACCAGAAAATCAAACTTCATGCGAAAATGAAGGAGGAAAACAATAAACTCAAAGACCAGAACTATTTATTACGTAAAGAAATCAGGTCGAAAAATGAAAAAATCGAGTTTATAATGAAGAAACTTGATGTTGCTTTGAAAGGAAATAGTTATTTAAAAGAGTCTATTGAATCTGATATATTACAGAAGGAAAAAATGGAAGTTTTAGAAAAACAGGTAAAAGACTCAAATCAGTACATAGACGAACTTACCAGTTGGCTCGCATCTTTACCTTTTATAGAAGATATCAAAGGCTTAACGATATCTGAAAAAATATTCAGCGCATTTGATTATATATCCCAAGATATACAGACTAAACAGGAAAAAATTGAAAATCTTGATGATGAGCTTATAAGAAAAGCTGGGAACCTAAAAGTTCTTGAAAGTGAAGTCTTGCTTCTAAAGCAAAAAATAGGTAAAAATCGTAATTGCCATGATCTTTAGTTTAAAAATAATAATAAATATGAACTTGACCACACAGACCTTAACCGAGCTCAAAGACCAGATGTTTTTTGCTACTGAAACTGGAGATTTAGATACTTTAAAGAGAATTTTGGATTTGTTTCCTGAACTGACAAAAGAATTAGTTCATGATATGAATGTTTTTAAGTTCGCTGCAAGACATGGGCATAGGCATATTCTAAAAGCATTATTTCGTGATGTTGGGAATAAAGATGTACTTATAGATCTTATAAAAGCTGCAAGTGTTGATGGGCATTTAGAGACTATAGCTTATATTGTCCATTTATTGAGTAAGTATCATAGTTTTAATATTGAAGACCTTAAAGATCCGATGTATATAGAACTTAAGAATATTGTCCCTGAGTCATGTAAAAATGCTATTTATTTTCCTTATGCTTGGAGTAAGGTTAAAGGGATGCTCTTTGTGTATAAACAAGGGAAACTCCCCGAAGTCCCTATAAAAAAACTTGCAAAGTATTTGATCCCATCTTTTAGTAGTGTAGCTCGTTAGGTTTAATTTAGGTTTTTTTATGCTTTTGGAATTTTATGTCCAAGTTGAGGGTTTTTATTGGAAAAATATGCTTTGTGGCTTTATGTATGGGCTTTAGTGATGGGCTTACTGATTTGTATTTTGTAAGTGTTATAGAGGAATTGCATTGAAAATAATAAAATATTAATTAGGTTTTGTGTATGAAAAAAATAATTTTATTATAAAATAGTAGAAAATATAGGATTTTTAAATGTATATTATAGATAAATGTTTTTTTTCTATGATTTTAATAGCATTACAAGTTATATTAAACAAGAAATCTGATAATCTTTTGATACTACCTCTTTTAGTTAGTTTTATTATTTCAAGCTTCATTATACTTAAGATTTTCCCACAAATATCCCCTATGATAATACTTTGAATATAATTTTAATAGTCATTTGCTATTTTTTCCACCAGTTTTATTATTAGTTTAAAATAATTTCTCATAACTTATGCACTTATTTTATTTCTAATCGGCCTAATCATAAAGCAAATGACAATTCTAGATATTCTTAAGTGCATTATATTTACTATTTCAATATAAAAGCGACATAAATATAAATCCATAATTGAAAAGACCGTCGAATTGTAATTATATAATAAATCTTTTGAATATATAATACATTATTAATATCTTTTGATTTAACATCTTATAATAATCCCTAATAACTGCATATTTAATAGAAAACATAGCTTAATTAAAGATTCCTAAATAGTAAACTCATGGTTAATATATGATGATATAATAATAATTTAATAAAATCTGTTTATACTGCATATATTTCACATCTATATCTTAGTTTGTATAAAATTATATAATGCTGGGTTCAGAAAGCAATAAAGGTCTTCCTCCATTTGCCAAAAACATTATAAGTACTTCAACGTTAGCTCCTTTTAAATCCTCTTTAGCTAAGAACCCACGATATTTTTCTCTTGCTCGCTCTCCAGAAGTAGTCCAAGAAAAAAAGATACTTAAGGATGAGAATTGGAAGCTTAAGCAAATGCTTCATACACTCAATGAAGAAAATCTAAAACTCAAACAAAAACTGTCACAAAAATCAGAAGCGAATCGTCAGTTCTTAAACGAAGGTATCCAAATCCTTAATCAAAATCGTTATATCGAGGTTCTGCAGGAATCTTTAAAAAGCTTAAGAACTGAACTAGGGAAAAAAAAACAGGAAAACATTGATTTGAGAAAGAAACTCTATAAGTATAAAGATGACAAAGTGTTTGAAGACCAAAAACTAAGTTCATCAAGAAACAACGTAGATTCAACTGAAAAATTTGACCTCGAGCGCTCTACAGACAAAGAGCAGCAGGCAATTTTAGAGCTCAACAAAGCTATCGCCTGTCTAAAAACCGAGATCAAAACCCTTCAAGAAGAAAATCAAACCCTAGAAGAATCCCGTGAAAGAAACAAAGAAACTGTTCAAAAATTAGAAGGGCTTCTCCACAGAGGTCGTAACCTAAGTGTGACAACTTTTCACACTCTTTCAGTAATAGGAGACAGTCCACAAATGCCTGATTCAGCTGGTATCTTAGGTCGAACAGAAAATATTTCTAAAATTGATGCAGAAAGACTTCTTAAACGTGAGAATCTTAAAAACGATCAAGCTAACATGCTTAGATTCCTAAGAAATTTCTATGCACAAATAGAAAAATCTCATCTTCGACTCTTCAACATAATTGACTATTTAAGGTTTTCTGATAAAGATATGAGCATCGAGCTTTTTTGTGAAGTCATCAAACATTACAAACTTAAACTACCAGTCAATGAAATCGAAGAGTCTTATTTGACTATGAATAAAGACAAATTTCTAGATAAAGATGCGTTTATAAAAACTTTAGTCCATTATCAAGATGAATTAGATTCAAGTAAAAGTTCAGATATATCATCAGGATCTAGTATCAGTGGAGAAATCCCAACAAGAAAACGTGTTTTCAACTCAGTCAATACAATTTTTGACAATATTTCTTTAGGAATCAAAGATCATGGTTTATCTAAAGAACTCATAACAACAACATGTATACAAAAACTTCCTTCAGAAGTAACTCTTCCAATATTAACCAAATTTTTCTATGATTTCGCAACTTTTATAACAGACCCAAGTGACAAAACATGTGTGGCTGTGAATTTATTAGAAGGTTTTGAAATGAAATTAAAAGAAGAGATTATTGAAAAAATGGTTCAAAGCTTTTTTAAATATGAGACTATTTCGTCATTAGATTCTAAAGCTACTGAGAGGATTATGGGGAAAATTAAGGAAAAAGAAGAGGGTATTTTAAAGAGATTTAGGGAATTTGATTCTATAGAAAGTAATAGTCTTAGTTGGGAGTGTATAATAGAAGTACTTTTGGATTTTGAAGTACTGGAAAATGAGGATATTGAAGGGTTTAAAGTTTATTGTTATTATTTAGGACATAGTTTGAAGAACATACCTTTTAATAAGCTTTGTGTTGGTGGGGAAGAGACAAATACAAAGCCGACAATGAAGGTTTTTGCTAGAAAAAGGACGAGTTTAAAGAATTAATATATTTAGATTGATTTAGGGGTTTGTATAATAATATGAGGTCTGGGGTTAAGTTTTTTTTAGAAATGATAATGGCTAGGGGTAGGAATTATAACCAACCATGTTAGTTTATTGAATATAGGGTAAATAGGATTAAAAATCATGAAATCAGGGTATGAAAGCGCAACTAATTTATCTAAAAGCATAAGTAAAAGCACATTAAAACTCCCTGCTTTGTCTTTATCCCCCAAGAACAGTTCAGGTAATTTTTTTTCTGATTCTGTGACTAGAAAAAGCCCAAGAGTCAATTCAGATGGAGCTAAATATCATAACCCAGAAATTGTAAACACGGCTGTATCAAAAAAAAGTTGTGGATATGTGCTAAGGTTTTCTGCTAATTCACACTGTGGAATGGTTAGATCATCAAATGAAGATAGGTTGAGTATTATTATAAATATACCATGTCCTCAAGGTTTTAGTATGCAGAAATGGCCCCGTTGTTCTTTTTTTGGGATTTATGATGGCCATGGTGGAAAAATGTGTGCGAATTTCCTTAAGGAAAAACTTCATAAATTTATTTTTGAAAATGAAAATTTCCCTTATAGACCGAAAGAAGCGATTTTTAGAGGTTTCCTGAAAGCGGATGAAGAATTTTTGAAAAATGCGGAAATTAAGCGCGATAGGTCGGGATCGTGTGCGGTAGTTGTTATGGTACTTGGTGATAAATGTTATGTGGCTAACACAGGAGATTCACGAGCTGTTGTATCATCTCACAATGGGGCAAAAATTCACAGACTTACAACAGATCATAAGCCAAGTGATAGCAATGAGTACAATAGGATTATAATGGCTGGAGGGAGTATTAAATCCCAAAACTATCCTATAACCAATAGCCAAATGATAAGAATTGAAGAAAACTGTAGCCGAGTTGAGCCTGGTAACTTAGCAGTTTCAAGAGCATTTGGGGATTCTAATGTTAAAAATACTAAAATAATCATTCCTGACCCAGAAATCAGAAGTTTTAGATTGACTGAAGAATTTGATTTTATTGTCATGGCTAGTGATGGGATATTTGATAAGATTTCTGATAGAGATGTTGTGGATGTGGTATGGAAAAGCTTTAAAAAGCAAAATAGTATAGAAGGGAAAATGACGGCAGCTGTTGAGGATATTATGAGGACAGCTTTTTTTAGACAGACTCAGGATAATGTAAGTGTGATTCTTATTGCTTTTAAAGGAATTAAAGCACGGTTTATGGAAGATGATGTTAAGAAAACTGGGGAGTTAGATTAAATGAAGTTTATTAGTCAAAAGGCTTTTTCAGTAAAATTCAACGTTTTGGAGATTTAAGAAATAAGTTGAGATTTTTAGTATTAAAACTGACTTTTTTCTTATTTTATAATGTGATATGAACTTTTTTATTTAGAATCTTTTAAGTGAATAGTCCTACTACTTCTATAGTTTGATTCTGAGTGTATTAAATATAAAGGATTTTACTCAAATAGTGAGAAGAAATATTATTTCTAATTAGGATTTAAATCTAAAATCATAGCATGAAATACCCTCTTAGCATTAAATAATATTAGTCTATTGTTTTTTCTACTTGCTCAAAAATGGACTAATATTATTCTATTTTAAAACATATTTTCTTTAATAAATAAAAACTAAGTTTTAACTATCTAATTACTTATATGGAACACTCATATAGTTGCTAATTAGGAACTTCTCTTCAAAAAGTTTCGTCAATTTAGTAATTTTTTCATCTAGAGATTCATAAATTTTACGGCATTTTACTAATTCATTTGCATGTTCTATTATGTCCAATTTATCAATTTTCTTTTTAATTTTTCGCAAATCTTCATTATTATTTCTAATTTACTTGTCCCATTTATTTAATTTTTCAAAATGATCAGCAGTTTGCAAAAACATATAAGTTTCCTTATTTTGATTCAAAATATAAATTAATTCAATTTCATAAATGAATTCTGCCATTTCCATGAAATCTATTTTATCTGGCTCTAGTAGAAATTTGTTAAAGGAATCACCTAAAATAGAAATTAACAATGATAGCAAAACAATTATATTGATTATTGTTGCTAGGATAAAATTGATGTAATTAAATTCCTGAGGTTCAAGGTTACCTAAATTTATATCGAATGGCAAGAACCACAAGTAATATGGTGTATTAGTCTCTTCTTCATTATATTTTATACTTGAAAATAATAATCTACTAAATAAAGTCATATAGAGGAAAATAATCATGAAAGGATAAACATCATAAAGGGAATTAAAAATTAACCTCTCATAATATCTTGTTTTATCAAAAAGACGAAATCCAATAATACCTTTGATCCCATTAGTCAAAAAAACAATCCATACAATATAAACTATTGTGATACCTTTTAAAAGAAGGTAAATCCAAATTCCCGTAATAAGTAACCTAAAAAAATCAATAATATTCCATGTTGATTTAAAATGCTTTATAATTCCTGTATACATAATTTGGATGATTTCTATTGCAAGCAAAAAGAAATTTAAAATAATCAATAAAATAGCCAATACTAGGTTTTCTTTGTGATAAATAATAAGAAGTAAAATTATAAAGCAGCATCGTGTGTATACATAAAGCACACTTCATTTCTTTCCATCGTTTCTTGATAAATAATTTAACAAGTGGACACTCAAAAATCTGCTTATTTCTGCAATTCTTCAGTTTTTCTATAAAATCAAAACTTGATTTTGATCCTACAACAACTGGAACTCAAATGCAGATGTCTTAAACTCCGAGAGCGATTTCTTAGAACTATCAATCGTATAGATTGTGAAATCTTCAAATTTTACATTTTGGATTTGATTGAACTGAATCATTGGAAGACTTTTCTTCGCATAGCCGAACTTTTGAATTCGTATAAATGCAAATTATTCACTAATTTATGTAGAACTGTTGAGCTATTAATTATTAAATCTTTAAAATCATCTCTAATCGCGTATCCAATCATATTATAATTATAATTATATTCATGTCCTATTTAATTTATACATATTTTTATTTAAAATGTAGACAAAACCCATTTTAGTATTAATTTTAAATTTTTGCTTATAATCTCTATGTTTTCCATAATTTTAAAGATGAAATAAGCTAACCTGTGCTATTAAATTCAGTAATTTATAATAGTTAAAATAGTAGCTTAAAATTTATTAGAGCAGGTTATATTATCTCAAACAACTTAAAATCGTATTAGTAAATAATCAAAAGTACTTATAGATCTTTATCACTTATTTTTTATAGATAAGTGTGCATATATATTATTATAATATAAATATGCCTTTTAAACAAATTATACTTATAACATAAATATAAACTATATTAGGTAAATAGTAATATATTATCGCTTTAATTTATATTAATAAACTTATAATCAATACTGGATTAGATATTTTTTTTAGATTTCTTTCTTCTTCCAATTATGTTTAATCAATTCGTCATTTGCTCATTTCTATAAACTATAATATAAAATCTATGCATACACAAAAAAATATTTAAGCTCCATTACTTTATTTTATAATTTTAACTCGTTTTTATATATCTTTACTTGTTTTTAAATACTTTTCACTTTTTTTACCTAAGTCTATAACTTATCACTAGTTCATAACTGGTCCATGACTAGTCTCTATCTAATCATTTTTCTTTCTCAACTATCTTACCAAATAAAAAAATAATTTTAACCTAAGAATTTCTTAAACTTAATCATTTAGATTTAACCTGTTGATGATTATTAGAGAGATTGTTTTGTAAATCTGTTGGAGTTGAGGTTTTTACAAATTTAATCCCCATCATAACTAATAAATAAAACCAATATATATGCAAGACAACCAATATATGAGCCATTGCGCCTAAAATTCCCATACCATAAATTTCATGAGGTACAGGATTATGATATGTACCAATCCTAATAAGATCAAAAGGAAATACATATAACCTTGTATAAACCCACGAAATCATCAAGAGAACATAACAAGCAAAAGCTATATACTTATGACTAGTATCAACAAAAACCCTAACAAGACATACAAATGCATCAGAAATATCATGGGTATAAAGGATCATCAAAGATACAGCCCAATAATTCATCAAATAAGCTAATGACAATAAAAACACAGTAATCGAATGGTGTAGAAGCATTTCCATAAAGTCATTTCGTACTTCACTAAAAATAAGCACAACAAGACTACTAAAATGATATCCAAGTTGTATCATAAAATACTCTCTAAAGTAATATAGTCCTTCTTTATTATAATATGGATAGCCTAGAAAAGTATCTTCTACATTACCATTTCCCCCAAGGTGGCTCGGCATAAAAAATGCATCTTTAGCTATATAATATGCAAATACTACAGCAAATAAAAAGTAACTCCCTTTAAAAGCTGATTTTACCATCTTCTCAGCACGATCTTTTCTTTCTTTCCCTTGATATCTTTCTGAAATAAAATTTTCAAATAAACCTGTGCATGTAGCTTTTACAAAGAAAAGAAGCAAAGTTATGATTATTGAAGATAGCAAAGCCAAAAGGAGATCTGAATATAAAGGCCAATCATATGTTGGATTATTTGCAATACGCATTTGGTAGATACCATTGAACTCTTTGAGAAACAGAGCTAGAAAAGGGCACATTATGATGAAGATAATAAAGAACAACAATTGCATTTTACTTGTCCCTAATGAATTCCAAATTGCTTTGGTGAGGGGAAGTATTTTTGGTATCGATTCAGAAGCCTCAGTTTCCTTGCGAACCATTAGATTATTAGTTATTAATCTCCCTATACACCATTGAAATATACATGAGTAATAGGAATTTTTTTTAGGACATGAAAAGGTGGGATAAGCTTTTAAAGATATATTTGAGGACTTGAAGTAGATATTATGAAGAAGATTTGATGAATTTGTGAGAGATGAACTTTTAGTAAGATGGATTTTGTATGGAAACTTAATTTTATGAGGATTTGTGAGGATGATGAATGGAAGATATGCTTGTGGATTGGATTTTTAGGATTTAAGAGGGTTTTACATGAAAACATAGGTTTAAGTTTTATTTTTTGGAAGCACTTTTGGTATAAAAACTTATTATCAAGTCTTGAATTGTTTTAGAGCTGGTTTTTAATCTTCAATTCTGAGTTTGCATATAAATTTAATTTATGCAACCATCTTGATAAGAAAAAGGCATTGTTATTTAATCATTAGGGATGATTAAACTAACAGATTTCACAAATTTTGCCTATCTAGAGTTTTTAATTAGAAATCATTATCATATCAGTCATTTTTGATCATTTTTTAAAGCATCACTCTTAAAATATAACTAAATATAATTTTAGCTCACTGATAGAAAAATCGAATAGTTTTTGTATATTATCTATTAAAATCCTATCGTGATATAACTAAATATCATGATTTTAAATCAGCTTAAATAGTTTGATATCTAATACTTAGCTTAAGTGAATATAATAAAAAATTGTCTAAAAAATTATATTAAGATGAAAATAATTTGGAAAAAAATTGATGATAAACTAATTGGGATATAAATAATAATAAAGAAAATCCTTTGAAATGCAGATTATGAAACCTAGAAAACTTCATAACATTTTCTATTCAATCTTTATTTGATATGGTCATTGTACCTAATCAGAGGGTATTTTACTTATAACTAAAAAATATAACAGTAAACACAAACATATTATAATTGTAATATAATATTTACTTTAATACATAAAGTTAAATATGATACTATCTTAAAAAATTTAGTATCATTCTAATAATTATTTTCAAAAAAGCTTTATCATCATAAATCTTTGAAACATATAATCAATACAACACATAAAAAGTTGAATCTTCATTAAAATTAGAGAACTTGTTTATATTTTTTATCAACAAATTTAAATTACCTTTCAAGTCTTACTATAAACCCCACTCTACCCTCATCATCCTAAATCCAATAATTTCACAGATTCCCACTTTCTCCCATTTATAAACCCTAGCCAATCCTCAAAAATCTTTTTTTTCTAACTCCATTTATAATGTTGAACTCTACCGAAGAAACCACTCCCGAAATCCCAGCTGAAGAAGTTGAAAATCTCATCATACCTCAAACAAGCAAATTACCTACACCATCTGGTAAGTCTCAAAGCTTAGATTCCTTATTCTCATACCCAAAAATCCTCAATCCTAAAACGAAAACACAAAATCCTAACAACAACAAAAAAATATCTCAGAAAAAATCAGACATCCCAGAACTTGGTGATACAGAAGATACATATGAAGATAGTTTTAATCAATGTCATACTTTTCATAAAACTTGGGACACTTTTGGCTATGAACTTTATAAAGTTACTGAATATAATGAGTCTATGGAATGCTCAGTATCTGAAGAAGGAAGCGATTTAGCTATAAAAATCAATGACTTTAGTAACAAAGCTACGAATTCTATAACAGATAAATTCCCTAAGTTTTCTGTAGCTTCATTAAGTATGAGTGATACATCTTATCAAAATGCTTTGGATATATATAAAAAGTCGTATTTGGATTATGCTGAACCTTTAGAAATTGTTACTTATACATCACCTGAGAGGACTGAAAGTGATGTTTTTGAGAAAGGAATAATGGATAGTCCTGTTTTGATTACGACAAATTTACCAACGTTAGGGGAAGGTAATCCTTTTAGGTCAACTTTGGATAATAGGCCTGAACATTGTGCGTGTCCTAAATGTGCGATTTTTTAATTTAATAGTAAATGTGAGATATGCTTAGATTAAGTGTTGGAATTGAATTAGGTTTTTTTGGGTTAGGATTAGGAATTTTTAAGAATTTAAAGTTTTGGAGGAGTTTATTGAGTTTTTTGGATGAATAATATATTTTTTATTGTGGGTATGTTTTTGTGGGAGTTTGATGGATGATTTGGTTGTATTTGGAATTTTATTCAAGTGTTATGCTATAAAAATAAATATTTTTATGTGATATGTATACTGATTTGAATATTTATGTGGTAGTTAAAAATCCTAAACGAGGATTTTTGCTTAAAAAAATTTAAAATCGTTTCAGACTTTTAATCGTAAAATTAGGGTAGATAAAGTATCTAAGCTATATTTAATATAAACACAACTTTATTTATTAAGATATAAAAGATAGGCCTCAAATGAAGTTCTTTTAGCTTTGCATACCAAAAAAAAAAATCAAGATGAAATCAAAACTCATATATTTAAATTTTAATAATTCACAAATAGCCAAAACCCTATAAAAAATCAATCATTCCTTATCTTCAATTTTATCAATTTCCATAGCTTACTTTTTCAAGCAAATATCTTCTAACTTATAAAATTTCATACATAAAAATATTACCAATCCCACAATTCAATTTTCAAGCATACACTTATAAAAAAAATCACATCACCCTTATAAATTTTATTCCTATCATCAACCATTATATCATTTACTATTATATAAAAAGCATATTTAATACTTTCTCCATCCCTAAAACGAAATTTTAATTATAAGCCTAATATAAAATCCCACTTCAAAAATTTTCTAATCGAATCGCCAATAAAACATCCTAAAAAAAAAATTCCTAGTCTCTCTAATTAAAACTTCCCACAATATAAAACTATACACAGTTTACTAAGTTTATCAAATCGCTAATGAGCTTAGGGCGTTCTTCATTCAAGTACTTCCACGCATACTCTGACAAATTCGGGACTTCCACATAACTAACACTATTCAGATTTTCTAGCTCACAAATATAAAAAGTCTGTTGCGGGGTCTTACTTTCCATACTACACACTTGTTCCTATATATAAATCACCGTCATAATTTGTTTATAGCATTTTACTTGTTTTTCAAAAGCTCTTAACTGTCTATCACTTTCTTCACAAATCGCCACATAATGAGCTAAAGCTTTTTCATTAGGATTTGACTCTAAAGCCAAATATCTATTATAAGACTCTAAAATTGATTCTAAAATATCAGATTCACCATCTAAAGTCATAGTAAAATTGTTTACTAAACACAAAGATAACTGTTTAGATTCAGTTATATGCATACGACTTATCATAGAATAAAGGAATTTTTCAGAACTTATAGAAAACTCGCATGGGGTATATAAAAATAGAGTACTGATATCTGAGATAAAAGCTAAGAAACGTGGAGAGTTGTTTAAAGAAACCATACCGCTGAGAAGGGAAGATTTTTTTAGTTGTTTTTGGTTTTGCTTGTTTTGGACATTGATAGAACTGAGCTCATTACGCATAAGACGGGTATCACGGCAAAGTAAAGCTTTTTCCGCTTGGATTTTATCGAATTTAGTCCCAAGTTCGCTTCCGATAGCTTTGAGTGATGTGAATTCTTCTTCTAATAAAGAATATTTGTCGTACTCAGCTTTAACTTCTTCAAGACTTTTTATTTTATTTTGCAACAAATTTATCTGTTCTTTTAAAGGTTTTACTTCTTCAGGTATAATCTCTTCTTTTTTCTCAGAAACAAGCCCATCCAGATAATTTTTTAGTACTTCTGGAACTTCTTCAATATTCTGAACTTGTAGAGTTGGTATATAGGAATTAAGTGTTTTCATTATTTTGAATTTTAACGACTGCATTTCGCTTAGTTCGCATTCAAAAGGAGAGACAGTTCTACTTTTCTTAGCTTTTACGTTCTCGTCAGGAGAAATCAGATTACTAAGTTCTGATATCCAGGCATTTGCTTCTTTTTCATTAGAAAGCCAAAATATTAGAGTATGAGATTTACTTCGTAGCTTGAATCCAATATGTGGAGATGATACCACTTTAGTCACACTTTGGATACAAGATAATGATATTCGCTTGCAAGGGTTATGTGGAACTGTTCCAACTGACCATCTCAATTCTTTTGTTATGTAGTCTATCCAAAGGTACCTTCGGTTCTGAGCATCAGGAGTATCTTTAAATGCTATAGTGCCAAGGTAGCTGGAGCTATTACAAATCAGAGGGCGGTGATGTATTCTACGTTCAAATTTCGACATAATATTCCGTTAATTATTCGTTAAACAGTGAGGTTATCGATCGATAAATGGAATTATGATTTTTAGAATGCTTTTGATAAATATTAGATGATAAGATAATAAATATTTGATTTTGATAGTTTAATATAAGAATGTATGCGAAATAAAAAGTTTAGGTTTGCGAGTTTAAAGATTTTTTTATGGGAAATAAGCTTTTGTAAGATTTTTGAATATTTTTTTACGAGAGGATGGCTTTAAAAGTAATCAAGATATTGTGATGAGGTTGAAAGTTGGTTTGTGACTATAGCGGTTATTTAATTGTTTAGGTTAGTTTGGATGTTTTAGATTTAGTTAGTGACGTATTAGAATATTTATGTAAATTGAATAATAAAATTTGTTGTTAGTTAGAATTAAGAGGAAAAAATATTCAAAATAAGATTTCAGCATTGTTAGCATAGTAGTATAATTAAGTGGTAAAATGTATTTAAGGCAAACTTGGTTTGATAATTTGTTATGGATTTTTATCTTACAATCAACCCCTTATAATCTTTCAAATCTTAACCTCAGCATCATCCACATCAAAAACTACTCCAAATATTCATCTAATACCCTAAAGTCAAAAACCCATCTGTCCAACTCCCATAACTCCTAATCCAACCCCAACTTATAATTTCACTCCAAATCTTCAGCCCCAAAAAATAAATTCTCTTTCCCATCTAATCGACAATGAAGACCATAATATCCATTTCCCAATATCAAAAGATAATAATTTTAGAAGCAAAAAAATGAACGAAGCCCAAGACTTTGGCCGAAATTCTACCTGCTCAAAGCATTATCAACTCATATACTCAATCTACACATTACTAAAACTATCTACAATAGTCGCTTTTATAATTTTAGTCAACAAATGTTCATCTGTTTTAAATATATATTTAATCCTATACTGTGCTACAGAAGGTTATGAATTATTATTCATGTTATTACTTATCGCCCATAGATACTGTTTTCTATCATCCGGAAGTAGTTTTTTAATCAGTATTGGTCAAGCTTCTTATGAATGGTAAGATTTAATTAGTTTTCGATTTATTATCACTATTGCTATGACAGTTGAGCTTTGTAAGAACTCAGAATGTATAAATAAAGCTCAAGGGATTATTGGTATAACTTTGGTTACTCTAGGGTATTTCAAATATATTGTTGTTCTTATTATGATAAGCTTTTATTGTGTTTATTTCAGATCTTCTAGTGAAATTAGGGTTTCACAAGAAGAAAGTGAACCTTTAAGACCTGAAGAAATTGATGAGTTATTGAATAATCTTGCTACACCTATGCCTGATTCAGATCCTTGTTCAATTTGTATGGATTTTAACTTTGAAGAGATTGGAGTTAAATTGGAATGTGGGCATTATTTTCATAAAGAGTGCTTGAAAGATTGGGCTGTAACAAGAGGCTCATGTCCTGTATGCAGACAGATGATAATGAAAAGAGGTGAATGAGTATATATAAATTATTGTTGTATTTCCTTGCATTTAGATAAGAAAGGGTTTATAGAAAATAATTATTTGCGGGTTGATGAATTTGAATTGATTTTAGTAGTTAGAAAGTTAATGTTATTCCCTTATGAATTATTTATTTTACAATTATTCTTTTTAGCTAACTACTTTTTCCCTTTTTACATAACCCTAGCTTCCTCCTTTATTTGCGAATTTATTTCTTTTAATTATTCAAAACTAAAATCTAACTAATCCCTAAATCGTAATTCCTAACCCTAAAGCCTAAAAAATCCCTAATCAATAAAAATTCAAATTTCAAGCAAAAAAATTCCAAAACATTTTTTATCATTTCCATATAACAAAATGCAATCAAATACTCAAAAATCAAAAAAGGCCATTTTCTAATCAAATACATAAAACACCTTAGCACCTTCTAACTAACTAAACCCAAAAACATATTTTTTTCACAATCTTATCTTCATAACCTTCAGCAATCCCTAATCAAAACCACACAACATTTTCCAAACCTTAAAAGCCTAACTACAACAATTGGTTTATAATGAATATTACAGACCAAAATGGAAGACCTCTGGTCGAGCTGCAGTTACTGCTGAAAAATGTCTTCATCCCAGTCGAAGGAAAAGCTGATATTAAAAGTCTTATGGACAAGTTTTCAAGGCAGCTCGCACATACAATCCAACAAGTTGGAGGCTCAGTGAACATTAACATCCCTGAATTTCCCGCGTATATGAGCGATGAGGAAATAGCCTCACAAAGAGGTGATGAATTGCAAGCCGTAATAGAAAGTTGGACTTCTAAGATCAAAGATGTGATAACAGAAGCTAACAAAAAACCTGACAACGATAGTTCAGCTCTAGCAGAAATCGAATACTGGCGAAGCAAAAGTGCAACTTTAAGTGCCTTGCATCAACAGTTCAACTTGCCACAAGTCAAAAGAATTGAGAGAATCATGCAACAAGCTAAAAATTCTAATGAAAACGGGGTCTATGAAAGCTTTAAAAAAGAAATCGCAAACCTAAATAAAACTTATTCAATAGCCAAAGATAATGTCAAGTTCCTAAACACTTTAGAAAGGCAATTTAAAACAATCCACAATGGTGATTTAGTGCTTATAGAAGAAACATTAGCCAGCCTTATGAATGGTCTTCGTCTTGTTTGGACAATTTCCCGGCATTACAAATCTGATGAAATGTTAGCTTTAGAACAATGTATAGCCAATGAAATCGCAGATAAAGTTGAAGCTAAAATCCAAGTAAGCCAAATTTTCAGAATGGAACTTGAAGATTCAATAGATTTAATAGAAAAAGGTATAAGGGTCTTAGACAAATGGTATGAAACTGTCACACAAACTAAAAAAGAAGTTGAAGGAGATGCACATTGGCCATCAGATAAAAAACTTTTTGATAGAACTAAACATATTAAAAGCATTTTATTAGAAATGAAAGAAGCTGTTGTTTGTTTAAAAGAATTCTTCAGTTTTTTAAATAAAGATTTGAAAAAAGTTACAGGAGATACACAAGGTATTGAAGATGTTATTGAACAAGTTAAAGCTGTAAGTAAACCTCTTGAAGCTATAGGAAAAGTGTTTTTAATGGATGCTAATAATAAACCTTGGAATGCCCCTTATGCAAAATTTAAAGATGAGGTTAAAATGATTGAAAATAAAACAATTGCTATGATTGATTTAGCATTTAAGAAATTACGTTCAGCAGAAGGAGCTTTTGATTTGATACAGAATTTGAAGAATGTTAGGACAAGAGAAAGTATTAAAGAGCAGATGCAGAAAAAATACACTGATATTCTGATAAAATATGGAGAAGAAGTACAACAGATGGATGAGTTGTTTAAAGCTTTTAAAGATACTCCGCCTATAAGTAAAGGTAAACCCCCTTCAGCAGGGAAAATAACATGGAGTGAATCGATTTTTCAAAGAGTTAAAAAGCCGATAATGAAATTTAAGTCAAAAGAAGGACTTTTAGATGATCCTGAAGGGAAAAAAGTGTCACAGATGTATTTTGATTTGGGGAAAAGTATAAGACATGAGTATCAAAATCGAATTTCAGTTCAGTGGATGGACAATTCAAAAACCATAGCTCAGAATTCGCTTAAAAAAAATATTTTGGATTGCAAGGATGAGAAATATTTCGTTGATTTTGAACCACAGTTGGAACTTATGATTAAAGAAGCTAAGTATATGAAAAGAGATGATTTGACTAATACTGTTCTGAATGTAGCATTACAAGAAAAAGAGTATAGAAAACATGTTGATCAATTAAATGCTATGCTTAATGAATATAATCAAGCTGTAGGAACTTTACCCCCTGAAGAAAAAAAATTACTTAAAGACCATATTAAAAGTTTAGATCTTGCTTTAGAACCTGGAAAGTCTTCGTATAATTGGCATTCTTTAGGGATTAAAACTTTTATTGAAAGCTGTAGAAAGGCTTTAAAAGACTTTTCAATAGTAAAATCTCAAGTTTATAAACAGAAAGACATGATTGAAGAACGTGTGAAAATGATTGAGGAAGCTAAAATTGTTAAGGAGTTTGACTGGACTAGAAAAGAGTACTCAAGTGTTATGGACATAACAGAATTTTATGATTATATTGAAAACCATAGGCAAGGTGTTGTAAATGAATTGTTTAAAAAATACTCAGAAATCAGTGACAATCTTTTATCAATCGAAGAAATCACTTTAAACTCTAAGACCAAAGCTGCACCACAAATGGTCAAATACTATGGGTACTGGGAAAAAAGGATTTTTAATGCTATAACCACAATGGTAATTCGTGGCCTACTCAGTCTTAAAGCATTATTTACAAAAAGAGAAGATCGTCCTCCACTTTTTAGAGTTTCATCATCTTATAATCCACCAAAAGTTGCTTATCATCCATCACTACAAGATATAGAAAAAGTCCTTCAAAAACTAGTGACCAATATTTTAGAATCAGCAAAAGCATTCCCAAGATGGCAAAAAGGCCGTTGTGAACTTTGTAGACCTCGTGAGAATTTAGACGTAAAAGAATACATACATCATTTTTACAAAGATGTGAGTAAAATCCAAAACATCCTCAATTTGCAAATGCGAATCAGCGACATGTGCGATCGTTTATCATCAAAATTAACAAAAAGGGCAAAATACTGGGAAGGGAAATATAAAATCTTAGGTGACGATAAATACAAAGCTAAATTCGAAAAGATGGGCGAAAGTATGAGTTTCACTCAAATCGAGTTTTATATGAACTTTTACAACAACCTCGTAGCTGAATATGAAACAACAAAACCTGAGAAAAAAGTTATATTTATGTTAGTAGACGATACTAGGACTAGAAACTCTATAAAACGTGAAGCAATAAAATGGCTTAATTTATTTTCTAATATCCTATACGACAAAGCGGCAAAGAATTTACGTGATATTCTTAAAGAAATCGATGAATCAAGAATAAAACTTCAAGAAACTCCAAGTGATATAAGCAGTATGAAAAGCTTATTAAGTGAAATATCAAAAATCAATAATAGTCATATGGTTGTGGAGTTTAGGATAACTGAAATTGAAGAGATGTTTAGGACAATAAAAATGTATAACTCTTCAAGTCTTTCTGATCAGATTAAACAAGATAATTGTAGTGAGGCTGAAGCTTTAATGAAAAGATGGAGGGAGTTAAGAAGAGAAGCTAATCAGAAAAATTTCTCAATGCTTAAGTATAAAGAAAGGTTTGCTGAAGAGACTAAAGTTGATGTGTCAACATTCCAGAAACAGTTGAAGAGTATATTCAGACAATATAAAGAAGAAGGACCTGGAGCACCGGAGACAAGTTTGAAAGATGGAGTTGGGATACTTAGTCATTATGATGACCAGATATTGAGACTTAATAAAATTAAAGAAGAATTGGTTATAGCTGAACAATTACTAGGTTTACCGATAAGCTCATTTGAAGAACTGGTTTATATGGAAAATACAAATAAAAAACTGGCTGTGTTGTATGGGATATACTCAGAACTTCAAGAGAAAATCACAAGATGGAGTTCAACACCTTGGAACGATATCGACATTGCGACAATTGAAAAAGAATCTGAAGAGTTTTATAAGAAAACAATGAAATTAGACTCAGATTACAGTGAAAACAAAACTTATGAGAAACTTAGAAAGGAAGTTACGGGGTTTAGGGACAGTGTGCCACTTATCAGAACTATGAAATCAGAACATATTCGACATAGACATTGGGAAAAACTCTTAAAAGCTATAGGATACGAGCATAAGCTTGATCTTAAAAATATCACATTACAACAAGTTTTTGATTTACAATTACAAGAATATCAAGAAAAAGTTGATGAAATCGCCACTGAAGCAAGAAATGAAGCGGCACATGATGCGACAATCCAAAGTATAGAACATACATGGAAAACAACAAATTTCCCAATGGGTCCTTATAAACGAGGTGTAGAAGTTAAAGCTTTTTTGATAACAAATTGTGATGAAATCAAAGAAAAAATTGATGACCAGCTGACTGATTTGTCAAAACTTACAAACTCGCGATTTGCTGGACCTTTTATGGAGAGAATACGTTTACTTGATAAACAACTTAATGTGATATCTGATTGTATTGAACTTTGGCTTGCTGTACAACGTAAATGGCAGTATTTAGAAAGCATTTTTGTAGGAAGTGAAGATATAAGATTGATGTTAAAAGAAGAAGTGAAGAAATTCGATAGAATTGACAAGTATTTTAGAAAACTTATGGAAAGTACATATAAAAACCCTAATGTTTTAGCTTCTTGTTATCAGGATCAGCATAGATCAGAAGAACGTAAAGATGAACTAAAAAGTATATCAAAAGATTTAGATAGTTGCCAAAAACGTCTTTCAAACTATTTAGATACTAAAAAAGGGGCTTTTCCTAGATTTTATTTTATTTCTAATGATGAACTATTAAGTATTCTTGGTTCAAACAACCCTGAAGATATACAGCCACATATGCTTAAACTTTATGACAATTGTAAAGAACTTAAGTTTTCTAGGAATAAACAAGTACTTGGGATGACTTCAGATGAAGGTGAAGCATATTCATTTTTAGCACCTGTTAAACCAGAAGGGGCAGTTGAAATATGGATGAATAAATTAGATGATGAGATGTTTAACACTTTACATAGGTTTACTAAAGAAGGAGTATATTTTTATGCAGAAAGTGAGAGAATACCTTGGATTAAGAAAAATTTAGGTATGGTGAGTATTGTTGGAGTTCAAATCTGGTGGACTTGGAGTGTTGAAGATGTGTTTAGAAGAGTTAAAGAAGGAAATAAACATGCAATGAAAGAAGAAAGTTCAAAAGAAACAGCGAATTTGAATAGTTTGATTGAACTTGTGAGGACTTCTTTAGATAGACTTACTATGAAGAAAATCAACACTTTAATTATATTAGATGTCCATGCTAGGGATATTGTTGATAGATTTGTCAGAGACTCAATATTAGATGCAAAAGAATTTGAATGGGAGTCTCAGTTAAGGTTTTATTGGGATCGAGATAAAGATAATATTATTATAAGACAATGTACAGGAAGTTTTGTTTATTGTTATGAATATCAAGGACTTAATGGAAGATTAGTTATAACTCCTTTAACTGATAGATGTGTTATGACTTTGACTACAGCTTTAACTTTTCATATGGGATCCGCTCCAGCAGGACCTGCAGGTACAGGTAAAACTGAGACTGTTAAAGATTTAGCTAAAAGTTTAGCAATTAGATGCATTGTTAATAATTGTGGTGAAGGTTTAGATTATCAAGCTATGGGAACTATATTTAGTGGTTTAGTACAAAGTGGTTTCTGGGGTTGTTTTGATGAGTTTAACAGAATTAATGTTGAAGTGCTTTCAGTTGTGTCTATACAAATTAAAACTATACAAAATGCTTTGAATCAAGGTAAACAAACTTTGGATTTGTTAGGAAAGGAAATTCCTTTGAAAGTGACTGTTGGGATTTTTATTACTATGAATCCTGGGTATTCTGGACGTAGTGAGTTGCCTGATAACTTGAAAGCTTTGTTTAGGCCAGTGACTATGGTTGTCCCAGATATGATTTTGATTTGTGAAATTATGCTTATGTCTGAAGGGTTTACTATGGCTAGAGCTTTAGCTAAGAAAATGACTGTTTTATATAAACTTTCAGAAGAACAATTAAGTAAACAATATCATTATGATTTCGGCCTTAGAGCTTTGAAATCTGTTTTGGTTATGGCAGGTACACTTAAAAGAACCTATATTGATCTTAGTGAAGACTTAGTTCTTATGCGTGCTCTCAGAGATATGAACAAACCAAAATTCGTCTATGAGGATGTACCTCTTTTCATGGGTCTAATAAATGATCTTTTCCCAAGTCTTGACTGCCCACGTGTTGTTTCTGAAGAGCTTAAAAATGAAGTTATAAAATACATGAGCGATAATGGATTTGCTTGTTCAGATGAAGAGAAATTTTTCAAACAAATCGATAAAGTTATGCAACTTCATGAAACAATGCAAACAAGACATACAACTATGGTCGTTGGGCCAACAGGTGGAGGTAAATCAACTATAATCTATGGGTTAAAATTCGGATATCAAGGGGTGAATCCAGAACTTAAAGTAAATATCGATGTTATAAACTCAAAATCAATAACTGTACGTGAATTATATGGAGAACTTGAACCAACAACACGTGATTGGACAGATGGTCTTTTAAGTAAGCTTTTTAGAGAAATGAATATGCCTTTACCTGAAGGAAAACAAGAAAAAAGGTGGATTTTATATGATAGTGATGTTGATGCTAAATGGGTAGAAAATATGAATAGTGTTATGGATGACAGTAAACTTTTAACTTTGAATAATGGTGAACGTATTAGACTTGAAAAATATTGTTCGATGCTTTTTGAAGTTTTTGACTTACAATATGCTTCTCCTGCTACTATTTCTCGATGTGGTATGGTCTTTGTGGATGATAAAGATCTAAGCTATCAGCCTTATTATGAGAAATGGGCAAAATCTAAACAGGAAATCGGAGAAGGTTTGACTGATAATCTTATGCAACTTTTTACTAAATATATTGAAAAATGTATACCAAGGATTATTGAAGGTAAAGTTGATGATGGAAGTTTTGAAGCCCCACTTGTAAGCGCAACACCAAGAACAGGATTGAATTTAGTAACCCAATTATGTAAACTTGTTGATATTTTAATCCCAGAAGAAAATGCTCCTCAGGAAATGGATTTAATAGAACCTCTTTTTGTATTTGCCATGCTTTGGAGTTTAGGGTCTACTTTATTATCAGAAGAAAGGACGAAATTCGAGAACTTCTTTTCTAAAATCGTTGAAATGAAAATGCCAACTAAAGAATATTTCAATTATTATTGGGATAGAGATATAAGAACTTGGCGACCTTGGGAAGAAAAAGTTAAAGCTAAAGGTTTTGAATTACCTTCAGATAGAAAGTTTTCTAAAATCCTCGTGCCAACAATCGACACTGAAAGACACACTTGGATTTTATCAGAACTCGTCAAAAGAAAAATCCCAACAGTTTTCTTAGGAGACAGTGGGACAAGTAAAACTGTGACAATACAAAATTTCCTTGATTCTCTTGAAGCTAGTTTATGGCAAGTTCTTAATATAAACTTTTCATCAAGAACTTCATCAGCTGATGTTCGAAGCAATTTATCAGAAAAACTTTCAAAAAGAAGTGGGAAATTAGTTGGACCAACAATGGGAACTAAACTTATAATATTTGTTGATGATATGCATATGCCAAATTTTGATGAATATGGCACTCAACAACCTTTAGCGTTTTTCAAGTTTTTAATTGAAAAAGGGTATTATTTTGATATGATGACTTTAGAAGAACAACATGTTGTCGATACAACTTATTTGTTTTCTATGCAACCTCCTGGAGGTGGGAGAAAACCAGCTGATCCACGTTTTATGAGTTTGTTTTGTATTTTTAATATCACTTTCCCATCACCTGAAAGTCTTAAACACATTTTTAAGTCAATTTTGACAAAACATTTAGAAAATTTCCCAGAAGAAGTTTCTGCAGTAAATGAATCAATTACAGATATTACTTTAAAACTACATAATGAGATTATTGAAAGACTTCCTAGGACACCTGTGAAGTTCCATTATATTTTTAATTTAAGAGATTTATCAAGGGTATTTGAAGGACTTTATCAGTCAACTTATGAAATGTTCCCAACTTTATCTGAGTTTATAAGATTATGGAGAAATGAAGCTACTAGAGTTTATGCTGATAGGCTTATTAATTTTGAAGATAGGGCAGTAGTTGTAGATGAGCTGATTCCCAAACTGATAAAAAAGAACTTCACTGAACACAGTGATTCTATTCTCTCAGAACCTTTACTTTTCGGAGATTTCAGAAACGCAGATCCTATTGAACATAGAATAACTGAACCAAGACTATATGAAGACCTTAAAAGCTATGATTTCGTTACTGAAAAATTCAATAAACTCCTTAAAGAGTACAATGAAGAAAAAGTCCCAATGAATCTTGTGCTTTTCAATTATGCTATAGACCATCTAACCCGTATTCATAGAATTTTCCGTATGCCTCGTGGTAATGCTTTACTAATAGGTATCGGTGGTTCAGGTAAACAAAGTTTAACAAAACTTGCAACATTTATCGCGGAACATCATCTATTCCAAATTACCCTGACAAAGAATTATAATGAAACTCAATTCCGTGAAGACTTAAAACTTCTTTATGGTCAGCTTGTAGAAAAATCAATAGTTTTCCTTATAACCGATGCACATATAAAAGAAGAAGGTTTCTTAGAGCTTATAAACAATATGTTAACTATGGGTATGGTTCCTGCTATGTATACTGAAGATGAAAAATTAGGTTTAGCTCGACCATTAGAAGATGAAATGAAACGTGAAGGGATGATTAATCCTAATAAAGATACCCAATGGACTTATTTTATAAATAAAGCTCGAGATAATTTACATATTGTCCTTTCTATGTCCCCTGCAGGAGATACTTTACGTATACGTTGTCGTAATTTCCCAGGTCTTGTAAATAGTACATCTATTGATATGTATTTCACATGGCCTGAAGACGCTTTATCATCAGTTGCTAATTATTTCTTAAAAACTAAAGATTTACCTGATGAATCAAGGGCTAGTATTGAAAAACATATTGTTGATGTACATTTATCGATATCTAACTTTTCTAAAGAATTCGAAAGGAAAATGAAAAGAAAAAACCATGCAACACCTAAGAACTTTCTTGATTATATAAATACTTATGTGAATATGCTTTATAAAATGAGAAAAGATATTGATAGGAATGTTAATAGATTAGAAACTGGTTTGGTTAAACTTAGAGATGCTGAGGTTAAAGTTGATGTTATGTCTAAAGAATTAGAGATTAAAAAAGTAGAAGTTGATTCGAAAAAAGCTGAAGTGGAAGCGATGATTGAGGATTTACAAGTGAAAACACAGATTGTTACAACACAACAAGTACAAGTGTCGGAGAAGAAAGCTGATTTAGAGATTAGAGAAAAAGAAATATTGGAAGAGAAGAAAAAAGCTACGGAAGCATTAGATGAAGCTAAACCTGCTTTGGAAAGAGCTAAAGAAGCTCTTGCGGTATTAGATGCTAAGAAACTTGGTGAAGTTAAAGGGTATAAAGAGCCTCCAAAAGCTATTATGAATACTTGTATGTGTATTTTAATTCTAAAACCATTAGGTGATGAAACTCCTCCTGAAAGCGAAGAATGGGAAGGTTGTAAGCGTATGTTGACAAAACTATCTATAAAAACTTTAATAGAATTCGATGCTACTAAAATCCAAAAAAATCAAGCACAAAAAGTCCAAAACTATCTTAACAAGCCTGATTTTGTAGAAGATGAAGTGACAAAAGTTTCTATTGCCGCAGGGAATTTATTTGCATGGATGTCTGCAACAGTTAGTTATTATAAAGTTTATACTCAAGTCAAGCCTTTACAAGATAAAGTTGATAGAGAAACTGAAAGGCTTAATAAAGCTAAAACTGAACTAGCAGAAACTACAGCTCAATTAGCATTACTTCAAAGTGATATCCAAGAACTTAATATTAAACATAAAGCTGCATCAGAAGAACTTAAATTCCTTACAGATCAAGCAAATAGTATGGAACGTAAACTTAATATGGCTCAAAGGTTGATTAATGGACTTGGTTCTGAGAATAAAAGATGGGGTCAAGATTCACAAAAACTTCGTGTGGATAAAGAAAAACTCTTAGGAGACTGTTTGTTAAGTGCAGGATTTTTATGTTATACCGGAGCTTTTAATTTCCAATTTAGACATGATATGGTATATAATAGCTGGGAACAAGATATAAAAGATAAAAATATTCCAATGTCAGAAGGGTTTAGGATTGAAAAACTTTTAACTAATGATGTTGAATGCTCAAGATGGGCTAGTGAAGGATTACCACAAGATGAACTTAGTATACAAAATGGTATTTTAACAACTTATGCTAATAGATTCCCATTATGTATTGATCCACAAGAACAAGCTGTAAGGTGGATTAAAGCTAAGGAAAAACAGATGGATTCAGTAACTTTTAATAACCCTAAGTTCTTTAAATCTTTGGAAAATGCGATTAACTTTGGGTATTCGTTTCTTATTGAAAATGTGGATGAGGAACTTGATCCAATTATTGATGCTGTATTGGAAAAGAGCTATACGGTTCAAGCAGGTCAGAAAATCCTCCCGCTTATGGGCAACAATATAGTCTGGGATGACAATTTCCGTTTATTTATTACAACAAAGCTTTCAAATCCTATGTACACTCCAGAAATCATGAGTAAAACAAGTATTATCAACTACACTGTAACACTAAAAGGTCTTGAAGACCAACTGCTAAATGAAGTTGTTAAATACGAAAGACCAGACAGAGAAGAAGCCCGTCAACGTCTAGTTATCGAAATGAGTGAAAACCAAACAAAAAGAAAAGAATTAGAAGAAATGCTTCTAAGCGAATTAACCAGCGCAAAAGGTGACATCCTTGACAATGTAGGACTAGTCGCAACTTTAGAAGAAACAAAGCAAAAGTCTGTAGAAATCACTTTAGCTCTAGAAAATGCAAAAATCACCAAAAGTGAAATCGAAAAAGATCGTAGCGCATATCAACCAGCAGCTCTTCGTGGCTCAATTTTATTCTTTGCAATGTCAGGTCTATCAGCCATATCAACTATGTACGAATACTCCTTATCTAATTACTTACGGGTCTTTAGGCAATCATTAAAAGATGCTCGTAAGGATAACATGACAGTTACAAGAGTTAAAAATATTATAGAAAAACTTACTATGAACATATACAACTACACATGTCTTGGGATTTTCGAACGTCATAAAATCATGTTTTCTTTCCATATGACAGTTATGATTATGGATATGGATGGAGAAATTGATGCAATTGAGTATGATTTTTTCCTTAAAGGTAACACAAGTCTAGAAGCTGTGAGTATGGTCAAACCTTTTGCATGGATGCCAGACCAAGGCTGGAAAGATCTTGACAGGCTTATAGAACTCAATTCCAAATTCTCGAAACTTCGCACAGATATTATGAAAAACGAAAAAATCTGGAAAGAATGGTATGATTTAGAAACCCCAGAAAAAGTCCCAGTTCCAATGAGTTATGATACTTTGAACGCAATAGAAAAACTTTGTATATTGAAAATTTTCAGAATTGATCGTGTTTATAATGGTATTAAAAATTTCATAGTAGAAAAACATAGAAGTGAGCATTTTATTATCCCCCCACCTCCACAATATGATAAAATATATGAACAAACAAACTGTAACTCGCCTGTTGTGTTTATTTTATCCCCTGGTGCTGATCCATTAAGTGATGTGACAAAACTTGGTGAACTTAAAGGTTTTACTGGGAATAAATTCAAACCTTTAGCTTTAGGACAAGGTATGGGTGTTCAAGCTATAGAGTTTTTAAAAACAGGAGCTCAAAGAGGTCATTGGGTTATGTTACAAAATTGTCATTTGCTTACAAAATGGCTTAAAGAATTAGAAAAGGAATTAGAACAAATCACTAAACCACATACTGATTTTAGACTATGGCTTACAACAGAACCAACTAATCAATTCCCTCTAAGCATTTTGCAACAGTCATTAAAAGTTGTCACAGAACCTCCTGATGGGTTAAAACAAAACATGAGAGCTTTATTTAGTAAAATCAGCGACGAATCATTAAAAGAATGTCCTCATCCTGCTTTTATCCCTATAGTTTATGTGTTAACTTTTGCTCATGCAGTTGTTCAAGATAGGAAAAAATATGGGAAAATTGGTTGGAATGTAAGTTATGATTTTAATGAAAGTGACTTTAGGATTTCTATGCGACTTTTGTCTATGTATTTAACTAAAGCTACATTAGAAAAAGATGAAGCAATACCTTGGAACTCATTAAAATATCTTATTGGTGAAGCTATGTATGGAGGAAGAGTTACTGATGATTATGATCGTAGGATTCTCGCAACTTATCTTAATGAATATATGGGTGATTTTATTTTCGACACAAATCAACCATTTTTCTTTTCACGAACAGGTTTTGATTATACAATTCCTCATGAACCATCATATGAGATTTATACAAATTCAATTATGGAACTACCAAGTTTAAATTCCCCTGAAGTTTTTGGCTTACATTCTAATGCTGAAATTAGGTATTTTACTAATGCTACGAAAAACTTATGGCTGAATTTACTTAGTATGAGAAGTTCTGAAGGATCAGCTTCATCATCTGAATTATCAGAAGCTTTTCTTAATAGTACAATTGAATCAACACTTAAGAAAATCCCTGAGATTTATGATGTACTTATTATAAGGAAACAATATGGGGAAATTTTAAGACCGACTCAGGTTGTGCTAGTGCAAGAACTTGAAAGGTTTAATAATTTGATTCTTTTGATGAACAGTTCACTTAATAACTTACATAGAGCTTTACGTGGTGAAATCGGTATGAGTAGTGAATTAGATGAACTTTCTGCTGCATTACTTAATGGATTCCTTCCTGAATCATGGAGAAGATTAACCCCACAGACTGAAAAACCTTTAGGTTCATGGATTGATTTTTTCACAAAAAGAGATGAACAATATAGGAAATGGGTTGAGACTGATGAACCTAGAGTTATGTGGCTAAGTGGACTTCATATACCAGAGAGCTTTTTAACTGCTATAGTTCAACAAACATGTAGGGATAATGGTTGGGCTTTAGATAGAAGTACTTTATATACAAAAGTTACAAAGTATAAATCTCCAACTGAAGTTGCTAGAAACCCTAAAAGAGGAAAGTTTATATATGGACTTTATTTAGAAGGTGCAAGATGGGATTTCGAAAAAAAGGTATTAGCTAGACAAATACCTAAAGAGCTTGTTTTTGAAATGCCTGTTGTTAAAATCATCCCTGAAGAAGCTAATAAAGTTAAACTTAGAAGTACAGTTAAAACTCCAGTCTATGTTACACAAGCTAGGAGAAACGCTGCGGGTAAAGGACTAGTTTTTGACGCTGACCTTAAAACTGATGAACATTTAAGCCATTGGGTCTTACAAGGAGTCTCATTAAGTTTGAATGTCGATTACTAATTTAGTTATTTATAAAAACTCTGTATAGCTTTTCATATCAGGAGCAGGGGTCAATGATAATGTGTGTTTTTTATACTTTCGACTATTAGATAATAATGGTAACATAGGTTCTGATGATTCTGGTTCTTGTGGGGTGAATTTTCTTTGTGACATTCCCAGAACAGATCTTGCACTATCCATCATTTTATCAATTTCTGGGGGTATTGAATGGCTTATCCATTCAATCAAAGTGTTTAGATTGTTAAAAACTTCTGATCTTTGTCTATTTTTCAAAGCTGGGGAATCATTAGTTTTAAGCATTGATTTAACAGCTACAAGTTGAAAAGTTACAGCCATTTCTAATTGTTTATGAAAAACCTCTAATGCTTGTGTGGCCATTTTTACCTCTTCTCTTCTAGCTGTATAGTCAAACATAGCATAAATATCTGATTTATCAGCTTTGGATTCTAGTTGATATTCTAAGTCTTTTACTGATGCGTATTTTGCCATGAATTCTTTGAATTGTTGTTTAAATGACATGTAATTTGTTGAAAATTTCACTATATGATCTTCAACTTCTTGAACTGAAGCATGGTTTAAAGTCATTTTTTCATCAAGTTTCTCTTTTTGCCTTGAGTCAATATCTTTGAAATGATCAAAATCTGCTGAGAGCATAAGTTTTGGAAGAAGATGCTTTATTTCGTTTACATCATCTTTACTAGCTTTGTCGAGGATTATTTCGTCGTAACGCTCTAGAACTCGGTCGAAACCTTCGATTTTTTTATTGAAAAGGTTGATTTTCTCGTCAAAAAACTGGACTTGTGGTAAGACGTCATTTTGGAGTTTTTCAAAGTCTTTTTGATTAGCTTTTTCATCAATAAACGCTGATACTATTTCTACATCTTTGGTCCAAGGCCTTTGTAGTAGGAGTTTTTGGATTTTTTCAAGTTCTTTTTTGTGGACTATTCGTTGTTTTTCATAGGCTGCTTTGAAAAAATCGATGTTTACATTTAATTCTCTAATCAAACTGCGGATTTTTTCAGACTCTTCTTTTAAGTCTTCATCAGAGACATACTTTTTAAACTTTTTTTCAACATTAACCATAAGCCCCTCTTCCATTTCCTTTACCATATCTTTTGATGCTAAACTAATCATTTGCTGATTGAGAATTTCAATCTGCCGATATAGTTTTTCAACTTGATCACTAGTCGGACATTGTGTTACCATATCTTTAATTGTATTAAAGTCTTCAAGTGTTGCTTTTGTTGATATTTTTTCAACAAGTTTAGTCACTTCTCGATATGGAGCTTTGAGTAACAGGTCTTCACGAGCATCATCAAGATTTCGTTGCATTAGGTCAAGGTTTGCAAATAAAGATTCAGAGTCTTTTTGTAAGCTTGTGGCATCTTGTTTTAGTTCTTGTAAATTTAGCTTTGTTTCAAGGGTTTGTTCAGATAATTGTTCAACTGTTGCTTTGATTTCGTCACGTAAAAATTTCATTTCTTCATAAGGGCCAACTAGTTTTGAACTCACTTCTCGCATGATTTCAGCTTTGATTTCTTTTGCCAAAGGGTTTAAGTAGACAAATGTACTCCGTTCAAATAAAGGTTTTCTTTGTAACAAGCCTTTGAAATCCCGAATTATTGGGAGCATTTCAGAAAGTTCTTGTCTGAGGATTTCAACAGAATCTTTGACTTCTTCGATAGATACAGTAAGGTTTAGCTCTACTGACTTGAGATCAGAGTTTTGATCCATTGTTTATTATTGAATTTTATGTTCAGGGCAAGTTTTTTTTTTGAGAATCAAAGATGTTTATAATGTATTTAAAAGAAAAGCTATAATAAACTGATTGAAAAGTAGGCTTAAGTTATACTTATAAGCTTTTTAATAAAGATAATGTAATAAACATGAAGCTTATAAGGATATTTCTTATGTATAGCCTTCATTTTAATTGTTAGATTCAAAGATGTCTTTTATGATATGAATTTTTGCTAAGTTGAAAGAGAAAACTTTAATCTACTACATTTATATTTGCTAATTTTTCTTTTCTGTTATAATTTAGAGATATGCATATACAGTTTAATAATGAAGAAATCAAATGAAATTAAAAGATACCCAGACAATATAAGAGATCCTTTACAAAATAGAGATATGAAAATAATAAATATCTTTAGACTATGAACTTGACCTCAACAATTACAAATTAAAAAATATAAAACAAATAATTATTTCACATAAAAATTATCATACTTAAAATTTAATTTTACCTTCAAAAGAGTTATGAAAATAATTTGTGTATAATAAATTTTCAATATGTTTTTAAATAGCATACTTAGTATATTAAACTCTAATTATGGATATGTATATTATCTTAGAATAAAAGAACTTTTGTTTCTTAAATTAGGCTCAGGAGTTGGAGTGTAAATCCATTCTCTTCTCTGGGTATAGTTCGTTGGGAAAAAGTCTTCATTCTTAGAATAATTCTTTATAAGTTCAAATCGCTGTTTTGTTCGAGATGTGTTTCTTGGATCGAAGCTTGATTTATCTCTATTCATTTTAAAAGCAGATTTCCTAATAATTGGGTTATTTTTTATCCATGTATGTCTGGTTTGAAGTTCCTGAATTAAATTGTTATCAACATAGCAAACAGGTTTAGCAGTAAGAACCCTGTCAACATCAGCTTTTTCTTTAACATTATGATAAATTCCTATCATTTTATTTGAATATTCTTCAAATTTAGGTTTCCCTGAACATTGAGTGATTCTTTCATCTAAATCTGCATTTAAAGCAGCAAGTTCTTCTTCAGTTAACTTCCCTTGTTCATTAGTTAGTTGTTTCGGCATATTAACTTGTCTCACACAAATATCTGTAGCATACATAAACCATATTTTTCCCAAATCATCTTGACAAAACTCAGCTTTCATATGTAAAATTTCCAACCTACTATAAAAATGCATTAAAGCATCAATACGCTTACAAATCAATTGACAATAACTTATATTATCATTTGACATTATCTTCTCATCTGCATCATATACTAATGCAGACTTAAGATCATCAAGATTCATAGGTTTAGCCGTTGAGTAATTTATACTAATAACATCCCCAATACCAGTTTTACATTTAATAACAGTTTGTATATAAACAATATTTTTCCATAAATTACTTCCTGCACGTTCATACATAAAATCAAAAAACTCTTTTTCACTCAGCACTCGAAGTGGACCATTTTCATATTCTGGAGTTTCATCAATTGAGTCATTATCTTTATTGTTCAATGTGTATCTGAGTAAAGCTATTTCTTTACCATATGGCTCAGATGATTTAACTCCAGGTTTTTCTTCTTTTTTGCGATTCCGAACTATTTTTGTATAGCTTTTAAGAATTTCAGTTAGTCTAAGTTTGTCACCAGAAGTTGAATATTTTAGTAAGTGATTTGAGCTTTGTATAAGAAATTGAGGACGGCATTTACCAAAAACTACAACTTCAGGAGTAGGTATCGCAACTTCATGAGTTAAAGATTGTATGCCAAGTTCAGCAAGAAGCCATATAAATCGTTTACGTGTTCCAATATTTCTATGTGTCGTCTTTAAAGATTTGATTTTAGGAAGTTCAGCTTTGCCTCGTGCTTGCTTTTTACAAACAGAGCATTCACAGCTAAAATCAGCAACACATTGATTATACATTATGAATTAAATATTAAATACTTAAATCATCCCCAAAAAAATATTATTTTATAAGCAAAAATCTTATGTTTAATATAAAAGATTTTTTACTTTAAAAATTATTCTTATTTGCGTATCTATCTATAATTTTCAATCAGATTCAATAATCTTATAATATATTTTACTTAACTCATATTTAAGATTAGTAGTAAAAATGTTGGATATAAATGTTATAAACCTATTGCCTTAACAACAACTAATTAGGGAGATGTTCTATCTCGATTCTTCTTAGTTTCCACAAGGCCAAAACAAATATCACACTTCCTTAAGGCTGCTTCTAGAAGAAATTCAGGTCGCTTACCAGCGCCCTTATTAGAAGTATCTGAGTCAACTGTGTGAAACATTCCCTAATCTATCATCATAAAAATCTCATATATAAGTTTTTACACTATACTCAACATTCTATTTATCATCAGACTTCTTCATTCTCAACTCATGTCTGAAATTCTTTTTGTTCTAAAATCAACACAAAAAAATAATTTTTTTTATCACAAAAAAAATCTGTATCGCTAAAGGTAAATCAACTTTACTAATCCTTTTAAGTTTAGATGTTATCAGTTCTAACATGAAAAAAATATTTTTTTCAATATCAAGTTGCTTTTTAAAAATGTTCATAGAATCAAGTAAAACAAAATCTGTAACTTTAAGGTAATTAAGAATGTGTGATATTTTATATTCCTAACTATTTCTTAACACTTTACCTTTTAACTTTTAGTGTTTATAATTTTCTGAATATATTCAGTAATCAAAAACTTACCGTTTTAACAATACCTAATCTTCTCCCTAGCAACCTTCTTATTAGCTTCCCAATACAACAAAAAGACTTTATTAATGATTTTTCTTATACAATCTATTATAGTTATAAACAGCTTTAAAATCATCTAGGATTTTTTAGCATAAAATTCAATATGTTATAAATAATGGGTTGTGCAGGGACTAAAAGCGAAATTACTCCTGAAGAAGCTTTGATAATAAAAGGTGAAAGTAGATTGCTTTATCAAGAACATTCTGCAACACAAGTAGATATGGCATATAGAAAGTATTCTAAAGGAGGTTATGTTAATGAAAATCAATGGAAAGACATTTCTAAATTCCTAAATTTGGCTATCTATAATGATTCAACACCAAAAGCGATTCAAAACTTTTACACAAGTCTAAAATCTGAGAATAAATATAGTCTTAAAGATCTTCTTATATTAGGAATTTACTTGAGTAAAGGAAATCCTGAAGATAAAGTTCGTTTGATATTTGAAGCATATGATTCAAACAATGATAAAATATTAAATAAAACGCATCTTCAACAATTGGCTGCATTTTTGATTGAACTTGCTGTTGAAAAAACTTATGAACTTATACCTGATGAAGAAGGGGAAAAGGTATCAAAAGATGACTTGAAAAAGTTTATACAAAGATTGAGAGGGGCGAAAAATAAAGGGAAAAATGAACTTTTGAAAGTTTTTATGGGAGGGGATTTGACGCAAGATAGTGTGAATATGGAAAAGTTTATTGAGAATTTGACTACACCTTCAACGGTTACTTTGTTGACACTTGCTGGGATTAGGGAGTTTTTGAAGAAACAAGAAATTACGAGTAGTAAGTTTGCTGCACTGACTTCTTTGAAGAAAAACAATCCTGAAGCTCAAAAGAAACTAGAAAGCAAATAATTTAAAGAGTTAGGATAAGAATGGAATAAACTAGATTTTTAGCTTTTTATATAAGATTTATATGATTATTTTATGTATGTAAGTGTTAAGAGGAATATATTTTTTGTTAGTAAAGATTAGATATTATGATTGGAGAAGAAATGAGGAAATGCTCAATCGTACAATAATAATTTATAAACTATTATTATAATTATCATTTTTATTATATGTACGAAAACAAATCCCTTAAGCAGTTAAACTTTTTTAATTCTAGCCAAATCCAATTTTATAAAAATAAATATAAATGTCATCAAATAGTGAATCAGAAGACTTATCTATAACTAGTCAAGAGACCTCACTATGGAAAGTCTTTAATATGATATTAAAATCCCAGGAACTTTACAATATTTACAGCAAATTTGATAAGCCTATAACAAAAAAGCATATCCTTCCATCTCTAATAGGAGAAATTACTACAAGTTTATCCTACGATTTTTCTCAATCTTTAGAATACTTTACAGATGAGATAAATAAAAACGATCCAAAAGATTTGATTGATAAGAAACATATATCATTTCCATCTTTTCAACGTCGAATCAGAAATTATATCCTTGAAAAAATATACACTATAGGGAAATACAAAAAAACAATCAAAGAGTTTATTCAAGAAAACAGTTTAGATTATAAAGAAATTAATACCCTAAATCAAGATACAAGTGAAAAGGAAATCGATATTGATAAAAAAGGACTTAAAAGTTTAAAAGATGTAAAAAATACTAGCTTAAGTCTAGATAAAAACAGTTTAGCACAAAAGTTTAGTGAAAACAGTAGAAGTTCATCAGAAGAGTTAAATGAAAATATAGAAGTCATTAAGAAAAATGTAACAATCAACCAAAAAAAATTCGAAAGTAAAATCCTTATGCGAAGAAGCTCAACTGCTATGGAGAAAAAAATAGATATCAATAAAAATCACCATACAAAACATTCGGAAATTAGTGAATCTATAAAAAGTAACAGGAGTATATCAAAATCAAGCTCTAAAAGCAGCAAATCTAATCATTCACCTAAAAATATTGATATTTTTGGCTTTGGACTTGCTAAAGAGACTATAAGAGAAATGAGTAAAAAAATCAAAACAGATTCAATAAAAAAAAACAAGTCCACTTCTTCAGATAAAAAAAGTGACAGGTCGGGTAGTTCTGAAAAAAAAAAATTTAATACAAGAGAAGCGCTTTTAGAAAATCTTGGGAAAATCCAACCAAAGATAAAAACTCAATGGTTTACTTCACAAATTCATGGCCGTGAAGAGATTTTTGAAAAGATATTTTTAATACCGAACCCTGAGAATGATTATGTATTATCAAAAGACTTAATAACTTCTTTTTATGCTACTGCAGAAGTATTGAAAATAACGATCTTTGACCACCATAAGGAGAATTTCGAAAGCATTTATGAAACTTTGCACCCATCAAAGGTTATTGCAAAGGCTGGGAAAAAAATTGAAACCATCTACCCAAAAATAAATTTTTCTGAGTTCACAGAGTTGATGAATCTTTGGGGAGAAAAATACATGATAGAATCCTCACAAGTTCAAGGCGAATTAATAAAAACAATAAAAGAATATCAAAACCTCGAGTCTTTACACCAAAATTTTGCTGATATAAAAACTGTATTATCCTTCCTTACCACATCATTAACCAAATCCTTAGAATCCTATTGTGAAATCCACAAAAATCAAACAATAGTTAAAGAAAAATATAAAAAAAACCTTGTTGACATATTCCAATTTTATGCAAAAGTACAAAAAATACCAGGTTACGATGACACATTTGAGTCAATTGGAGCTAATAATACAACTTTATCCTTAGGGAAATTCTTAAAATTCTGTGCCGACTTCAACCTTCTACTAAGCAAAGATGAAGAAAAAAGGGCATTAAACAAAGATATACTTACTCGAATATTTAAAAAAACTTCTAATAATGCACGTCTTATGAATGAACAAGAATTTATTATGTCAATAGACAAAATTGCTGAAGTTTTCTATAGCCCTGAACTTGATAAAATATTCTCAACAAATTATGCTTATTTACCCATCGAAGAAAAACGAGATTTACTTTATAAACATCTTGGAATAAATGATTTTAATATATACAACCATAAGAAAAAAGCATTTGGGTTAGCTTTTAATTCTGATAAAGAATCAAGAATCCCATTAAATGATTCTAGTCATCAATACAGATTTAAAATCGACCAAAAAAATTTGAAAAAACTTAAAATGTGGAAACAGTCAAAAGCTTGTAGAGCTTCACCTACAATGCTTAGACCTATTCATGAAACTTATAAAAACCATAGTGTTATTGTTAAAAAAAGTTCAAAGTTACTAGTAAATCCTGGATATGCTGGGAAAATCAAAATGAAAAAAGGGATGTATATTGATAAACAGGATGATAAAACAGATTTTTATGATGAACAAACTGAAATTTTTAATAAAAAACTAGAAAATGCTAAAGAAAGCAAAGATTATAAAGAATGGCAAAATAAAGTTATAACAATTCAAGCTTTGAATAATTTAAAATATAGAGATGTTGATGATGAATTTGGGGTTAAAGATCTAATAAGTGATGAAAAAGATGAGCTTTTCGATATGGTTTATGGTATTGAACCGAAACTACAGGGGATAATGAAATTACATGACGTGAAACTGGCAAAGGGACAAAAAGTTTTAGATAAAAATAAGTATGTAATTAAAAATAAGTAATTTATCTGATAGACCGTTAAAAATGAATATAAGTCCGAATTTGAATTTGAAGATCACAATACATCAGGCGGTAATTGACTCGAGTATTAGTGTTTTATCTCTTAATAGTCAAATCCATCTAACTTATAACGGAGTAACTGTTTCAACTAAGACCAAAAGTGACATAATCCCAATATGGGAAGAAGTTTATGATTTTGAGTATGCATCAGGGCATTTAGAAGTAATTCTAGTCCATAGTCCTTTACTACTTAAAGAAATAATTATAGGGAAATGTTTAATCCCAGCAGACTCAGGCTCGGGATGGTTTGAATTAAAAAGTTCTTATGGCAAAACAGGCTCGATAAGGCTTTCAATTGAAAAAGAAGATTTCACAACCCAGGTTGATGAAGAATATAGACTTAAATTCCTCCAGTTACAAGTTGTTCATGAACAAATCAACAATGCTAAAGAAAAATACCAAAAACGTCTTGCTAAATTAAAGAAACACAAGCAAAAACTTAGATATGATTCATCAAAAGACACACTTAAAGATGCATCTAATCTTCATAAACAACCAAGTATAAGCAATACTGATACAAGTAAGATTAAATACATGTTAAAACTTCAAGAAGAAAATTTAACTCTCGAAAGGGAAAAAATAGACAAATCATGGAAAGATATCGAAAAAGAGAAAAAAGACCTTGAACAGCTTCAGCAGAAAATCAAAAACGGATGTACTGATTTACAAAACTTTCGTGTTAAAGTTCTTCAGAAATCTAATAGTAGAAGTTATATAAACTCCCCTCAAACTGCTACAAAAAGCCCTATGTCTTCAAAATCATCTTCACGGATTTCTGAACTTTCTTACACCCAACCAAGAAGTATGATGCAATTAGAATGTGAAAATATCCTTCATACCCCTGTATCCAAACTAATAAAATTCGAGTAATTCCTATATTAAAAAGTATTAAGCTTAGTAACTATAAGGATCTTCAAAGTTTGGTCTAATGCCGTAAGTACCGATAACCCTTGTTTATCAGGACTCCAATCAAAAGAGTTCACTGGTTGTGTAGACAAGTCTTTTTGATTCAATTGCGTCACAGTCCCTGCTACACCTTTAGGTTTCCCATTTGGATCTTGTACTTGTCTCTGAGATGGGTAATTATATTTATACAAATTAACTGACCCATTTCCCCCTTGAGTTATAAAAAGATCTCTGTTTTGAGGTAAATGTTTAATATTCCACAATGTTGCTCCATGAACTTTTTCTGTCATTCCTGAATACCCACCTTCATTAGCATTAAAAGTTCTCAAGTCAAAAATCGAGAATTTTCCTTCAAGTGTTGCTGCAACAAGTTTATTCATCATAGTATCCCTTCTATCAAATTGTAAACCACAAATAGCATTGTTTAAGTTATGATCCCATTGTAAGAAGTTTGTCCTAAGATCAAATATTTTAATATCCCCATTATCATAACCTGCAGCGAGGACTCTTTCTTGATCATTATAACAGTTACCAAATGTGACTGCCCAACAATCTGGTTTGATTTCTTCTGCAGCTTCTAAAGCTACAACTGGAGAACTTTGCCGCGGATCCCAAACTCTTACACAACCATCCCTGCCTCCTGTAACTATTTCTGGTGGACCATAACCTGTACTACCAGCACCATCTATGCTGTTTATTATTCCATCATGAGCTTTTACTGAATAAGATTCTTTCATAGTTTCTAGATCGATTATACTTAATGTCCCCCCGAAATCTCCACAAGCTACTGCTCGGTTTACAAGGCTTGATGCGCCAAAAGTACAGCATTTATAACCACCACCTTTTATGAACTCGTGAATCTGTTTGGTTTTACCTTCAGTTGCCTGATCCAATTGCAAAACTTGGAAAATCCCTTTCGCGCTTGGGGTTTGACCTAGAAGGACAAATTTGCAACTGCTGGGAATCCATTTAACATCAAATGGGGTGAAATTCAACGATCGATTTGCAATTTCAATAATTTGCGGGGCTGTAGTTGAGTCCATTTTGATTATATTCCAAGCATAGGGTTATAAAAAATGCTGAAAAAAGTTGAAGAGCTAAAAGGGAACACTCAACTAAAGTCATCAGCAGTAAGAGGATTAAAAGCTTCTATTAGTAGCAAATTTAACGGTATGGAAGCTTTAATTCCAGGTCTTTTCCCTGCTGATGTGCCTGTGATTGAAGCAAAATTCAAAGCTCCTCATAATGATGTAAGTCTGATTGCTGTGAATAATACAATATTATTTGTCCAGAATTCTGAAGCAATAGTTCCACATTTAAGAATCCTTCATCAATATCCAGAACTTATGAAGAAAATGCAAGTTGATAAAGGAGCGATTAAACATGTTCTTAGTGGGGCAAATATTATGTGCAGAGGATTAACTTCACCTGGTGGAAAAATGGTTGATGCTGAAGAAGGTGAAGTTGTCAGTATTGTTGGAGAAGGGAAACAAAGTATTATAGCTGTTGGGATTATGAGAAAAAGTACGGCACAGATAAGAAGTGAAAACTCTGGAATAGGTATTGAGGCACTTCATTATCTTGGAGATGGGATATGGAAAATGCATTTGGGTCATTAGAATATAAGAGATTATTTAAATGACTTTTAGAATTAGGCTTTTTTTTTGTAGTAAGAATGGCTTTAATTAATTGTACTCTTAGTAATTTTATAAAATATTTGTGATTTTGTATTTTACAATTTCCCATAATTGGCTTTATGAATTATAAGATATTGCTGCAGGTGGATTCTTTGATGAAATAAAATATTAAGATTTTATAAATAACAATATTTAACTAAGCGCAATTTTTATTAAAAAAGTTGTGTTTGTTTCATTGGACTCATTAATCTTATAGCATATTTATTATTTATTACAAAAGAGAAATTAAAATAACTAATGATTAGATTTACAATAAAAATCCTAATTTAAATCTTAGCATATTTATCACATAATTATATAATTATTTCAAAATTCATATTAAATTCAATATTCAATAGGCAATTAAAAGAGTAAATTAACAAGAAACATATAAAAATTCATTAACCTTTTCAAACTCTTTCAATCGACATATTATCCAAAAATCTTTATAAAAACAAATTATAAAAATAAGCCTTTATACGGGTTTGAACCGTAGACCTTTCGCTTACTAAGCGAATGCTCTGCCAACTGAGCTATAAAGGCGGTTGTAATAATCAAAGATATTATCTATAAATACCAAACACATACTTAAATATCCTAAGCTTATAAAAAAAAAGCAAAGTTATTCATATCAAATTTTAATAAAAGCTAAAAACTATTTTTTTCTAATCAACATGATTTTTTTTATAATCATCAAAGTTGTATTTGAGCTTTTTTATTAAGTTCTTTATCACAAAGCTTGATGGGTATATTATTTTCATAGAAAAATACACTTATTTTTTATAAATCAATAAAATTACAGCTAAAATTTGGCTTTTTTAGTTAAATGTAGTAAATTATATTATTATGTGTGTCTAATATGTCTTGCTAGAATTATACTATTTTTATTTTATAAATGAATGGTATTGTATTTAGTGATTAAGGGTTTTTGATAAGGATTTTCTCATGGAAAAAGTTTTTAAATATAAAAATACTTTTATGTAAGAATTTTTAGGCTTTAAATGCGTATCATACTTCATTGCTATTTAAGTTGCATTATGTTATCAACAAAAATGTATAAATTTTTTCTTCTTACTTAAAAAATTTACATTCATAAAGAAAATACTCCTAAACTAAATTAATTTAGTCGACATTACCCATTGTGTTCTTGCATTTATTAAAGTACAATACCATGCAAGGCCCAAACATTACTGCACACATCATTTTGCCGACCCAATAATAATTTTCTCTGCTCTTCCAAGGCTCCCTACAAAGTCTTACAATGCAATTGACCATAAGAAAGAAATAAATTGTATTAAAAAAACTGACCTCTGGGAACATCAGCAAAATACAATGCATATTGAAAGGAAGAATAAGAAACCAGGGGTAATAAGTGAGGCTCATCATTTCTCTAAAAGCAGCTAGTGTAATCAAATGATGGCCTAAGTATCCAAAATTGCACCATCCGAATTTATGATACTGGGTAACTATGCTAATAGTATCTAATACATAATATATAACACCAGGATACATCAAAGACCTTGCAATTAAATCAAGAGGAAAAAAAGCAGCTTTTGGATCAGGAAAAAAGAATCTATGAGTTGAACACACAGTCATTGGTATAAAACCTAGATGATTCCAAGCCCACCAAAACAATGAAATCCAATTCATATTTATTAGATTGATTAACATTTTTATTCATTATTTAGTAGGATAACTATATTATGGTAATATATTTTAAACAGCGCTTTTTTGAATATATAGAAAAAAATGAATAGGTTTTATGTTCCTGATTTTATTCCTACAATTTCTCCAGTGAAAAAAGGAGTATTAATCAATAGTCATCTAAGCAGAAATATGAAGACTGATTTAGATAGAGAACTTGCGACAAGACAACTTGAATTTGAAGCTTTACAAAAGATAAAACAGGAAGAAAGAGAATATATCTTGAAGTTTAATGAATATATGAAAAGCAGACATAATTCAGGTTCAGTTAGAATGATTGGCACTAAGCTCTCTCGTCAAAATGGCCTCCCACCAATTCGGAAAAAAAAATCCCAATCTCCCTATGTAAAAAAACTAATTGAAATCGATTACTACACATTAAAAGGTAACGGAATAGGATCTAAAAAGGCCCATACCCCAAAACAACTCAGACCTACAATGTCTGAATATACCCAAAAACTTGATTAACCCAAATGTCTTAACTAAAAAGTGATGTAAATTTTTTATAAAACTGCACTCAAACTTATTACAAAGTAAATAATTTATATTGCCCATAATAAAATCAAAATCTTTCTAAAATTAAATCTACTTAACCTTATTTTATCTTTCTAAGAAAAGTAGCTGATCAACAAGTAGACAATATCCATTCGCTGCTTTCCCCCATTTTTTTACTGCTGCTTCAAAAATCACTTCATCAGACAAATCTCTATTCCTACACTGTTTAAGGAATCCATAAACATCATCAAAATAACCCTGACCCATTTGATCAATACATTTTTTCCTCATAGCCGCTTTTCTATCATTACCAATAATCCTATCACAAGAATCACATGGGGAAGGAAAGCTTTCAGTTTCATATTTGTTTGATTTTTCAATCTGGTTTTTATATAAATCAACTACTCTTGTTAATTCATTTCTATCACTACATCCAGATTGAGAAGGTTCTTCTGATATAGTACTTAAATCATAATACCCTGCTGCTTTAATAGCACGATTATCTGATGGTGACTCATTTTGATTAGGGAAAGTTCTTGAATATTCAAAAGTATCTGAATACTCCATAGTATTTCCTAAATTGCCTTCACAAGCGATATCCCCTGAATACTTTAAATAATACTCATAATTTGCTTGGCTATTTAAATCCTGCATATCTGTAATGCTTAACTCAAAAGTATCTTCAGGTTTGTTTTTATCAAAAGATTTCCTATTAGTAAAAGCTATAGAAGCAATAGTTGACCCACTTCCACTTAAATCTGAAGGTGGCGACATCTGATTTCTTGTCTGGACCTCGTTTAAAGCTCTTGTTGATGGTGTTGAATAAAGCATATCATATTTTCTTTGCTGTGTTCTAATTACATCTTACATTTGGTTTCCAACAAAAGCATCTTTCGTTGCCCTTTTCATTTTCTCAAACTCTTCATCAGCTTTTTCTCTTTTCAACCGTGCTATTCTTTCTTTAGGTGACTCATCAATAATTTTAGTAGGACTTCTAACAGTAGGTTTTTCTTCAGTAACTTGTGGTTTTCTTGTAGTCAATTGTCTTTTTACTTCTTGTCCATCTGAAGCGATAAAATTTTGCATAAAACTCAATATATAAGGATCACGCATAACATCTTGAACAGAAAGTCTAGTGTTTGTATCTTTAGCAAGCATTAATGTAACTATTCTTCTTAACTGAGGAGAATATCGACTTGGTATAGGTTCAGCAGTCCCTGAGACAATTTTAAAAACTAATCCTAGAAGGTTATCAGCTGAAAAAGCATGTTTAAGTGTACAAAGTTCATAAAGTACACAGCCTAAACTCCAAGCATCAGATTTATAACTATAAGAACGACCTTCACAAACTTCAGGGGACATATAATAAGGAGTACCAACAACAGTCATTGCAGCTTCAGAACCTTGTAAAACTTTTGAAATCCCGAAATCCCCAAGTTTTACTGTATTATTCCCTGTAAGATAAATGTTTGAAGTTTTTATATCACGATGAAGGATTCCAAGTTTATGGATGTATTGTAAAGACATACAGATTTGAACAAACCAATTCATGATTTCGGCTTCAGTGAAAAACTCGTTTTTCTTGTTTTTTTGCTTCACATGATATGCGAGATCTCCTACGTCACAGTATTCCATAACTATGATTAAATGCCCAAACTCACAAAAACTGTCTCGGTATGTGACTATGTTAGGATGATTAAGCCTTTTTAGTAATTCTGCTTCTTGATATGCACCTTGGATTTCTTTATCTGACATGCCTGTTAATAAAATTTTTTTTGCCACGAGTTTTTCCCCAGTTTGCTTGTTCTGAACTAGAAAAGCAGCTCCTGTTTAGGTATTACCAAAATTCCCACGTCCTATGATATTAATTTCTTGATAACAAGCACTATAAGACATATTTATAGATTAGGATTTATAGTTGAGTTATTAGACAGTTTGGATTTCGATTTTATTGAAATTTTTTGCTTAGGAGATTATTTTGTCATATTTGTGTGTGGGTTGAATATAATGATTAGATTTTTTATAGTTTAAAAGAGTTATAGATTAAATGTATAAATTATTAATGCAACCTGTTCCTATTTATATAAATACTTTTATATTTTTACCTTAAAAAATAGTTTTAATCTATTTCAACTTAGCTTAATCATTATATATAGTAGATTTAATTTCATTCCATTAGTAATCTATACATTATTATATTACTATATAATTTTAGCATATTGTTACAGACATATTTATATAATAACATAAAATTTCTAAAGATAATAACTCAATATAGGGAAAACATAAAACATTATTATTATCTTAACAACTAATCATTATAGTATTTCCTATATATAAATTTTCAAGACTAACTCAAATAAAATCTAGATAAAACATATTTCATTCATATATATTTCTTATACTATGATTACTAAAATATACCTAACTCATAATCTTAAACAATATTTTATCTAAGAAGCAGATAATTTTTTATTTACATAAGACAGTATTATCATTTTAATTTCCCGATCATACATAACAACATGATCTTAACCTAAATATCACCACAGTGCAAAAAGGAGACTAAAAAATCCATCGATCTTTTATAAAATTTTAAGCAAAAAACTTTCTAACGGGATTTTTATCCTAGCTTTGATACGTAAATCTGACAAAACAATTTTTCGCTTTTACTAAACTGATAAAGTGTTTATGTCAAAAAAAAGGCTTAAATCATAAGTTGACCTAAGTAACAATTAGATACCGATGAGCATTTAAGAAGTGTTATTTTGGACAAAAATAAGAAAAACGAATTTAAATAGTTGCTTTCTATACCAAGAGTTAAACTAACTGTTTTAAAAGAACTTTAGGTTGATATAAAGGTTGGATATAAAAAAATCATATAAAGGCAAACAGATAAATATAATCATAAAATGAAGATTATAAAAAGGTCATAAATACATACACTATACAACTACATAGTTTGGTATGACAAATGCTTATGTTTAAGCTTATATATATAACAAAATCATAAATAAGCCACTATTTTTCATCACAAAGCCGTGGGCCCACAACATTTTTCTTCATATTTGATGGTTATTTTTGTTTAATTTAAATTCTTATAATAATAAAATGACTCATAATTCTAATATAAGCAACAAGACCGGCAGTACTAGCATGCTGGACTTCTATATAGTCCAAAGAACCTTAGGATCAGGTTTTACATCCAAAGTGAAACTAGTGCAGGACCCTTTTTCTAATACACTTTACGCAGCCAAAGTTATAAAACTCCTTCCAAAGTTTTCACCTTATTATTACAGGTCTTTACTTTTATCAGAAGTAGCTTGTCTGCGTAAAGTTACACATAAGAATATTATTAAAATTTTTTCTTATAGGGAATTAGGTTCCTACACTTCTAAAAGTAAAGGGTTCTATAAATGCATGTATATAATATTAGAGTACTGTCCTCATGGAGATTTATTTTCACTTTTAGAAACAAAAAAGAACTTGAATGAAAATACTAGTTTGTTATTTTTCCGCCAAATTATTGACGCTTTAGAGACTTGCCATAAATCTGGCTTTTCACATGGCGATTTAAAGCCTGAGAACATTCTAATAAGCGATGACGGAATAAAAATTATAGACTTTGCTCTTTGTACAAAGATTGCCCAACAAGATCGTAAATGTATCGGCACACACCAGTATTTACCTCCAGAATGCCATATTAAACAAAATATAGATGTTATCAAATCTGATCTATTTTTAGCTGGTGTAGTGCTTTTCATTATGTATGTAGGATGCCCTCCTTTTCAGTGTACAGACTCAGAAGATACACTTTATAATATGATAAAAGTAGGTGAGAAAGATAAATTTTGGGGTTTTTTTGAACGCAGAAGACCTAATAAAAAATTTTCTCAAGATTTCAAAACTCTTATTGAAGGTTTGCTGGAGTTCGATCCAAATAAGAGAATAGGGTATGAGCAGATTAAAAAAAACTCTTGGTTTCAGCAAAATATAGACGAAGAAACTGTTATGCAATTTATTACACAAAATTTCAGTAAGTATATCTAAAAGTGTTTATAATAATATAATGTTTAAATTAAAATCCCAAACATCACATCTTTATATTTTTGCTAGATTATAATAAACTACAAAAAAAATATTTTAACAAGGGATAACTAAATCAAATTATCATTAAACTCCTTAAAAATATCTTCATCCTCTAAAAATATAAATTGGTACTTAAAACTATTTTCCTTTAATCTTCTAATTCTTACTATAAATTCACTCATACTTATAAAATAAAATCAAACCTCATAATCTTAAATCCATCCTATTAATCTATTTAAAATCATAAAATCCCACATCTAAATAATCATCCATAACCTAAAACTATAACTAGTAAATATGTTCTTACGAAGTGCCGCAAAGTTTTTATCCACAAAAGTTCCAAGAACACTAACTCTTTCATCATACCCGTTCGGCAAAGTCCCCCTAAGGTTTTTTTCTGAAGAGCCTAAAAAGGACAATATCGACCCAATGAGTCAGAAAATGCTTGACGAAATAAAAAGTGGAAATGAAGAAAAAAAATCAATGCCTGGGCTTTTCTATGGTACAGCAGCAGCTCTAATCTTCTCAATGTTTTATCTACAATACATCCTTCAAGCTCCTAAAAAACAAGAAAAAAAACCTCATGTCAAAATTCTTGGTGAAGCCAAAATTGGAGGACCATGGAGTGCTTTAAACAAAGAAGGGAATGTTTTAACAGATGCAGATTTTAAAAACAGCTATTTAATATTTTATTTTGGATTCACACGATGTCCCGATATCTGCCCAGCATCATTACAAAAACTTTCATCTGCTATTAATCTTCTTAAAGAACGTGGAGTAAAAAATGTCCGATTTCTTTTTGTATCTTTAGATGTTGGCCGTGATACTCCAGAATTGGTTGATAAATACACTAAAATCTTTCATGAAAATATTGAACCTTTAGTTGTTAGAGAACAGGATTTGACAAATTTCTTAAAGACTTTTAAACTTTATAGTAGAAAAGTCCTTAATGATAATGATTATATGCTTGACCATACAACTTATATGTATATGTTTGATAAAGAAGGTAAATTTGTGAATGTTCTTGGGGCTAATTTGAACTATGAAGAATTAGCTAATATTATACAAGAACATATTAAAGAAATAGAAGAATAGATAATAAAAAAAATAGTTAAAGGGAATAAAAATTGTGTATGGGTTTATGTAAATATGAAATATTGTTATGATAGTTCAGATGTTTGTGCTATAAACATAGTTTTTGGGGTAATATCATTTTTATCTTTGTTTTGTTCTGTAAAGCTTATTTAGGGGTTTATTTTGTGGAAGTGCAGAAAAAGAACTGAAAGAAATCTTATTATAAGCTTCAATATTATGTTTATCGCTATGACTGTGCATTATTTTTTCATAGGAGAAGAATATGATATACTTTATTTTCTCAAAGAGTACTTCTTATTGATTAGTTATACGTATATTTGTTACTTTTTTCTTTACCAAATGTATACTCTATTTGAAAGACATATATTTCTTACCTATTTAGGGATGATAACATTAGTCCTAGTTATTATTTATATCACAGTCTTAGGATTTTATTTTATTTTGGTAGAAGTTGTTGTTAATACTGCTGTTTTTGATTGTTCTAGTGAGTTCTGGCTTATGATATCATCATCAGGATTTCTTCTTTCAATACTTTTTATTGCTATAGGAATTGTTGTCCAGCAGAATCTGAAATCAAAACAGATACTTTATTTAGAACAAGTTATGAAAAAAGTTAAAGATTTGAAGATACTGATTTCTGTGTTTACAATTACAAGAATAGTTAGTTTTACTGAAGCTATTGTTTTAGTTGTAACAAATTCGGAAAACTGCATGATTTATACTGGGGGGAATATTGGAGCTTCGATATTTCTTTTTATTTTGTTTACTTTGATAACTGATTATACAACTATATTTATAGTTATTTATCAAATATATAAAAGCATGAAAATAGAAGTTGAAAAAACTATATCTGATTCTAATGCTCCTTCAGAACTTGCAGTTAGGTTACCACAGGAATTTATTTCTCGTGAAGTAGGCTCTAGTTTATATAATTAATAATAGGATCAAGAAATGTTTTGAAAATAATAATTAAATATAAACATGGATTGATGAAAGGTATTTTTGAAATAAGAGTTAAAGTATCTTAATCAGGAAACGACCTAAAAGTAATTGTTTGTAAGAACATTAAACTGACCGAACTTAAAACTTTGTGTACTGNTGGCTTTTTTTTTGCAGATTATTATATTATGATGAAAGGTATTTTTGAAATAAGAGTTAAAGTATCTTAATCAGGAAACGACCTAAAAGTAATTGTTTGTAAGAACATTAAACTGACCGAACTTAAAACTTTGTGTACTGAAGAACTAGATAGGAATATATTATTAAATTAATATATTGTGGGAAGTTTTTTAAAAAAATGAGGACTTGAAGCCTAATAACTTATTGTTTCTAGTGAAAGAATCAAAAAAAAAATAGGAAATGATCCCTTTTCTCAGATTAAACTTATAGTTTATCCCCTGCTGCTGAAATACCATATTAAGTAAATCTATTGAATCAAGGAAATATTCCATTGACAATGAATGCACATAATTTACTAAGTCATCATTATAAAGATAGTATCCTTATAGATATAACTGCTAAAATGAATGCTTTGCCTCAAGAAACACAAAATCCAAGTGATCAAACAGATTTTGCAGGAATAGACTAATTGGGAAAATATTTACAAAGCCAGCAATACGCGATATAATGAGTAGTTCAGTGGACATGCATTATTCTAACCCATAATAGATTTAATCTTCAATATAAATCCAAATTTAACAGGTATGTGTCAAGAAAATCCTTTAATGGAAGAAATGCTTCTTTAAGCTCCTAAAAAAATCTTGGAGGATAAAATATAAATGGATAATGATTCGATTCTATAAAATTAGTCCCTTCAGAGAGAATTGTATCAGCCATTTATTAACTCATTATCTTTGAATTACCATGCTCAAAAGTTTAAAAATGAATTATAGGGGGGGCCAATATAAAAACCACAATGCAAGAAAATTTCGACTTATCAGAAAATCACGAAAACCCTTCTAAACTTTCTTTATATCAACGCGAAAATATGGTAAGACAAATAATAACCCGTGTGCCATGCAATTTGTCAAACAAGAATCAACAAAAATCATCTCAAGATCCACTATGCATAGTCCCAAGTCATTCTATTAGCCTAGATGATACATTAGTACATATCCCCAATAAAACAAACAAAATTCTTTTACAAATAGCCTGGGACAAATTACCTTTTTTCAGAGATCATTACAATCTTTTATTAACAAATTCAACAGCTTTTATAAGAAAATGTTCAAGACCAAATGGAATTGTGGTATATATGCATTGTGAGAAGACAAAAAACATCTGTTCTTTGTCTGGATATCTTCTAATAGAAAATCCTTTTGTTCAGGAAATAAAAATGTTTACAACTCAATGTAATAATTTTACTAATTTTTTATATATAGAGTATAAAGTAAGATTTATATGAAAAAATATTTGATGTATAAATTATATAAGAAGGAAATATTTCTTTTTTACTAGACAGATTTTGTGATTTAATTATGACTTTGATATTAAATATATAAATTTGAGTTTAGTTATGATTTTATATAAGATTCAAATTTAACAGGTTTTTTAGTATGTGTATTTGCAAGTAATGATGTTGTGAGTTTAAGAGTAATAATTATAAGAAAATATCTGAGTTTTTTATGGCAGACTTTTACTATAATTTTATCGAATTTACTTGATGTTTATATAGTATATATGATATTTATAAATCATTTGAATATTTTTGAATATTTACTAGTTGTAATGTATAGTCAGCGTTACCATATTAGATAAGAATTTTTTTAAATTTAGCACTCAGTTAGTCACTTTTCTTAATTATTTCTTCAAAGTTCACTTAAAAAGCCTAGGACTTAAGCAGATATACATAAAAACTCATATATTATAATAACATAATTAATAACACAGCTTAAGGAAAATCGTTCTCAGTATCCGATTCTGGCGCAATTTTCTTAAGGATCTGCATATCTTCAATACTCACACCAGCCTTGTATGAACGTTTTTTTTTCGATAAAAGGTAAGTGTCTAGTGGAGATGATATATCACTATCATGGTTTTCAAATGCACAGCCCACTTTAATCAAATTAACATCTAAAGTTTTTAAGATACTTTTTTCAATCTTGTTAGTACCAATGATACTTTCTCTTTGGATTTCTTCTTTCTCATCAAGTAAGGTGTTAATCCATTCTGATCGTGATTCCTTTATGTTTACTTCTGTTTGAGAAAAAGATATCCGCTTGCTGGCAAAGTTCGATAGTTCTACCATTTTTATTCAAAATTATCTTATAACAGAAACAAATAAGTGTATTTTAGGTAAATACTCTAAACTATTATATTTATTTAATTGATAATGTGATATCTGAAAATAATAAATTTTAAATCAATTAGATGTTTTAATCATTTCTCACTTTGCATTTATTAGGTATAAATTGTATATGTTTTTGGAATTGGTTTTTTTATAAAAATATCACTATCGGGGGTTAAAAAAAATTTTTTGGGATACATTTAGTTTGGTTTTGATGAAATGCTTAGGATTGGAAAAAATAATGAAAAATATCTGTTGTTTTTAGAAATAGAAAAATCATAAATTGTGATAAAAATCTGCATATGAGCATGGAATTCATTCATTTCACTTCGATAGTGTTTTCATAGCTTATCTTTCACCTTTTCTATTAGTNAACATAAAGTTTAATATCAATCATATTCCCTATTGCAAAGCATATAGTAAATTTTCTATTTTCAATATAATTGCTTTGCATTTATGTATTTTTTTTAAAATAATTAAAAAATTGGGTTAGCTGTACTCATAAAAATCTGCATATGAGCATGGAATTCATTCATTTCACTTCGATAGTGTTTTCATAGCTTATCTTTCACCTTTTCTATTAGTAGTTTATAATAACTTTCATTTTATTCTCCAAATAGTGACTTTATTAACATGCTGCTACTGAAAAAAATTATTATAGTATTCAAAGCAATGAGTACACAAAAATATTTTAGGGAAAAGATTAAGATCAAGTTATTTCACTTCAGAAAGAGCTGCCAAATAATTTTTAGGACGAAAAAAATAAGTTTTTAAATCAAATTAAGACTAGCAATTTGTAAAAAACTTATAAGGAACCAGCTTCAAAAGATTTATAGTTTTTCTTTCGCTTTTAGCAGATTTCAATACAATTTTATGTTTTTCTACTTGAGTAATTACCATTTAATCCCTAACCTTTAAAAACCTTTGATCCATCGGTATCTTTAAAATTTGTAATTTCTCTGAAAATCAAAAAAAGAGCACCCCGCCTGATAAATTTTCTCATAAATTAAATTCCTAAACTAATAAACCCTTTATTATCTATTTTTCATATAGTTCCAGTGTGTGATAAGCCTAAAAATTATAAAAGAAATAATCCTAAATTTAGCCAATCATATTTAATATTATGTAAAAAGTATCCATATCTAATTTTTTTCTAATAATTTTTATTAAGAATGTCAGCAAGGAAATCAAGAGCCGATGTAACCCCAGCAAAGTCACGTGGAGGCAGCGCGAAAAATACCCCTGCTAAGGCCCCAGCAGAGAAGCCTGAACCCAAGTCAACTACAAAATCTCCAGCTAGTGATAAGAAATCGAGATCAAGAAGTAGGACTCCTGTAAAGACCCCAGTTAAAACCCCAGCGAAAACCCCAAAGAAAACTCCAGTCAAACCAACACCACAGAAGACCCCAGCGAAGCCTGTTGAAAAAACCCCAAAGGCTAAGACACCAGCAAAAGAGTCTCCAAATAAACCTTCTGCCAAAAAGGAGAAAACACCTGCCAGGTCTCAAAGATCTAGAACCCCTAAGAAGGAATAGTAAGGTAATTAGACTTCATTAATCTTCATCAAATAAGAACTTGTTATATAATCATAATTCATATACCAAGAGTAAATATATGTAAAGGTAATGAAAAAAAAACCAAAATAATAATATTGAATCAAATTCCTAATTGGAAAAGATAGGATTTTATAAGATAATGTTTTCTAGTCTTGAATTTCGCATGGTAAATGATAGATTTTTTTTTTTTGATAAATACTTGTGAGGTGGTAATAGTTATTGATTAAAATGATATAGTAAATAGAAGTTGAATTGAAAGTTGTTTATATTCAAGCTTGGTAGTTGTGATAGAGTTTCTGATGATTTTTGGAAATAGCCCCATTAAAGTTGGGTTTTGGACAAATATGGTGGTAGCACGCTAACCAAAACTAAATCTTTCCCAAAGGTGTTCAGTTATTAGTATTCATTTCAACCATAATTTCTAATCATTTTTCTCTTTCCTCGTTAAAAAATCGTATTTCGATTCATTTCTTATAAGCCAATATAATGTCTTCATCCTAATTTTTACAATCTCGTACCTGTCTCAGTTAATCTTCTTCACTTACTTTATCTCTTATCAGCTAAATCGTTCTTATCACAAATTCTTTTAAGTCCTACAGTCAAATGTATTCTGTATTCTTCAAATTATATCCATAATATTCATATTAAATCATTACAATAATCTTAAGATCTAAATTGGAGATTTTTCGTATCACTAAAATTACCTAGTTGACTAAGCCCATCAAGAAATTGCATAAAACTAACGATTTTTCCATCAATCTCTACTGAAAAATCAATACATGTTAACAACCTTAGCTTCTGATAACGTACAGGAAGGTCTAAAGAATCCACTCCTGATAAAGCTAAAAACGAATTCACAAGCAAAGATTCACTTGACTGATTTTTAGCCAACTCAGCAATTTTCTTCGATAAAAGTTGTTTGTCTTCCCACGCGTTTTCACTTTTCTCAACTTCTTCATTCTCTTTTTTAAAATGCTCAGTTATTTCATTTAATATATCTTCTCTGCGGGATTTCAAATGCTTAATCAACTTATTGAAATTTTCTTGAATCTGAGCCATAACTAAATTTTGTGAACGAACTAAACGAGATTTCGAATCTCGTATTTCATGTAAAAATCTTTCAGCATAATCAGGGCCTAGTTTACCTGCTTTGTTTGTTTTATCAATTTTATCTCTTATAAGTCTTGCAGCTTGTCCTGGAGACAAAACTTTATGTCCTTGATGATTACCAAACATTAAGCACGAAGGGCAAATAACAATTCTACATTCTTCACAATAAGCTTCATTTGCCCTTCCATGCTCAGGACAAAACCCAATATTGAGTTCTTGTTCAGCAGCAAGGTATTGTGAACCTCTACGTGTTGATCTTGAAGAAGCCATTTATAACTTACAATTAATCGTTGATTTGCCAAGCTGTTAAGGTTATATCAACAATATCTAAGAACTTGGGAAGATCTGTTTTTTTGGATTCAGGTTGAGATAAGCTTATAAAGTTAAGATTTTCACGAACTTCAGGGGTTTTTGAGTTATGCGGAATATTTTTTTTGATTTTTTTCAAAGATACATACTTTGATAAGTTTATTGATGCTGGTTGAGATAGTTTTTTGTTTGTTGGAGTTTGGGGTTTTTTGGTTTTGCTTTCGAAATCAGGGTTTTGGTTGAGTTTTCTTATGGAGATTTTGCCTTTTGTAGAAAGTTTTAAGGCTTCACGGCTTGCGAAAAGATTGTTTTTGTAGGCTTCCATGATTTTGTTGATTTTTTTAACCATTCTGCTTCGATGCTCATTGTTTTTATGTATTCTCGAGTATGAACGCTTTTGAAGTGAGTCTTTATATGGGGGGGAGTATGAAATATTGATATCTGGTTCAAGTGATAGCTTTAATGATTCGATAATCTGAAGGGCTTTTTTAGAAAAGAAAGGTGAATTAAATCTTGTATTGTCTTTGCGGAATTTATTAAAGTATTGAATCACATCATTCATTATATTTTATAGTTTATGTATAAAATTTTGTAAAAATGTGCCAGCAATGATTTTTTATTGTTTCTTGTGGGATGATAAGTTGTTTACATATGCTTTTAATAGTTCCAGTTTGAATTCGTCATTACTTGGAATAATAAATTCACACTCAAGTTTTAAGGAAAATTGAAAAAAAAGAATTTTACCCATTTCGGTATCAAGCACAGCCTTTGCAATATTCCCTAATAAATTCAAGGAATATTTACTTATTATAACTAAAAATTCCAAGATATTATTTTTTTTTGGATTGCTAAATATGAAGTATATTCATTTATATATCAGTTTAATCTAAACACAATTTCTAATTTTAAAAAAAAAAATACACTATAATGAATATCTTTAAATACCAAGTTCAATAATTAATGCAACCAAAGTAAAAATAACTCAAAGAAGCCATTATTCCCTAAAACTTAATTACAACAACATAAGCCCAAAAAAAACCCAAAAAAAACTCACAATCATTATCTATAATTTCTACAACATAGCATCATATAAAATTACCATAGGTGACAAATTATTTAAAATATAATAAATGGGATTTTTGCTACTTCAATTTTTAATCGTGAGCTCTTCTGCTATAAACATTCAAATTATAATATCAGATCAAACTTCAGCTAATGAATCAAGCCAACTTGAAAGTTCATTTACTAGTTTGGGACACGAAGTCTCTATAGTAGATGTTTCAAACTTACAAACTATTCAACCATCAATAGCTTCAAATATGAACATTGGAATAGACTATACCCAATCTCCTTTCTATAGCCTTGAAATATCAGAATATAGCAGAACTTGGGGTATAATCATTCTTAAAAATAATTGTGAAGAGTTTACTCCTGAAACATGGACTTTTTGTGTTCATCCAACTCTAAATGCATATGCCTTGGCGCTATACTCATTATTCCAGTATTTAGATTGGAAAAAAGTTGTTATAATATCTGATACTTCAAGTCAATCATTAAAACTTGGCTTGGAAATTGAAAAAGTATTCAATATTATGTTTCATAGTTTCCTTAGTGTGGATTCCGAACAAGGAATATTTGATGATTTTGTTGGAAAAAAAATCAAAGCGGGGGGATATAAACAAGTACTAGTCCTTGGCGATAGCATTTTTACAAATAAAGTTTTGATGAGTTTTTATAATAAACTAGTTTATCAAACAAGTGGGATTATTATTGTAGGTAAAGATCTTAGTATAACTTCAAATGAAAAAACACTTTTGTTCTTTGAGAAAGGACTTGAAAAAACATCTTCAGACTTGGAATACACTATAAATGCCTTGATGATTTTTATTAATTTAGCTAAAGAGTATTCAGAAAAAAATCAGGATTTTACAAACTTTTCTTTAATGGGATTTTTAGAAAAGAATACAATAAATCATATGAAATTAGCTGATTTTACTTTAGCGAATATTATTTCTGGAGAAAAGGTTTTTATTGGAAATTGTATTTCAGGTGTTGTGAATTTTACTCAGGATCCAGTATTCCCATCAGGAAATCTTGATAATAACAACCCTACTATAGGTGTTTCAATTAGTTTTAATAATCCTGTAGGGTTTCCATCAGCTACTCAAGGTGCTTATATGCAATTGGGTGCTATTTTTGCTGCAACATATATAAATATAACAAAGTCACTTTTGAAAAACCATGATTTAACAATATTTTATGCATCATGTGGTTCTGAGTTCTTTTTTCATGATTTAAGTTATTATTGTTGGTTAAACAGTAACCCTTTCTTAGGAAGTTTTTATATAGCCTCACCTGTTTTAGATGTTATTCTTGGAGAAAATCAGGTTTTTAATGAATTAGGAGTTAAAATCCCAATGATAGGAGGCTTAGTTATCAATGAAGGCTTAACAAACAAAACGAATTATCCCATGTTTACCAGAATTGTTGCCTCAGATTCAAATCTGGCATATTTAATAAATTTATTTAATGTTCTAGGTTGGCACAAATTCAACTTTTTATATACAAACAATACTCAAGGGCTTCAAAGTATGGAAAGTGTACTTAAACTAGGACTTAATGTTATTAATAGAGAAGATTTAAGAGCAGTTCCTGAAGGGTATAACTCAAGTCAATTTGAAAAATACAAAGAAATATTTTTAGAAATTGAAAGAACTAAAGTTAGACCTTTATTCCTAATGGCTAATTTTCCTGATATTTTTTATATCGCTGAATCTCTTTATGATATTGGACTTCGTTCAGGTGATATAATAGCTTTTTTTGTATACAAAGTATCTGCTAATATTAACATGCTAACAGACGTAAATTTAAAGAAAAAAGTTGTTGAAATTTTAGAAGGAAATCTTATTGCATTTGCACAAGAATGGGTAGGCGACTATGGAAAAAATGTTAAAAATATGATAACTGATGCTTTTGGACTACCAAATGATTATAAATGTTTTTCATATGATTCGATGATGCTTGGATTAAATGCAGTTGATTTTTTGTTATTAAGTGGCAGTTTGTATGAAGATCCTGATAAAGTTAATCAAGCTATTAGAATGCAAAGATTTACAGGATGCTCAGGGATTGTATCGATAAATAGTGAAAGCAATGATAGAAAAGGGTTTAAATTTGGAGCATATCAAGTAACTTTTGATAATAATACTGGGCTTTTTTATGATAAATTGTTTTGTGATGTTAATCAAGATTCATTAACCCCGTTAGTATTTGTTGATAATTTTACATGGCCTAATGGACAAACTGATGTACCTTCAGATTCGAGACTTTATGGACTTGAATGTCCTTTTGAAGATAGAGAAAAAGTGGTGAATGATAAGGCTACAGCTATTTTTTATGTTTTATCATTGTTTTTTATGTTTTATACTGCAATGTTGTCATTGTTTTTTTGGAAGAAATGGTGGAATTCAGATATTAAATTACTATTTCAGTCATCAGAGATTAAATTTGGAGATTATGTTGTGATGATTGTTATTGTTGTTGATTTGTTTCAAATTATGGGAATGGGTCCTGACCTTACACCATTTCTTTTTGGAGCTAGTAAAATACCTGATTATATATCTGTAAACATGTCTAATATTATCAATTTTACTAAAGATGTATATTGGATGGGTGTTTATGTAACATTGATTACTTGCTTAGTTTGGTTCTATTTGTCAATTGTTGTGATTTTCAGGTTAGATGAAAAATTTAAATATTCAGTGTTCAAGTTTTCGAATACCTTGGCTATTTCACTTATGCCAATTATTGGAGATTTACTATTTTTACCTATTGTAAGTATTTTGCTTTTTATATTTGATTGCCATGAAGGCACAGGTGAATCCCTAACTGAATCTTTTTTAACAAAAGATTGTTCAACATATTGTTGGAAAGACCATCACCTAACATACTCAATACTATCAATTTTTACTCTATTAATATTTTTACCTTTATCAATATTCTTAAGACCTGTCTGGCAAGAATTAGTTGCAGAAATGAATATAAAAACGAATTCGATTTTTCATATAACAAAAGGAATTTTACAAGTTTTACTTGTAATACTAAACAGAACTGTTAAAAAAGTTCATCAATCAGCTCATGGAGTTATTATTGTTTTATTGCTTATAGTTTATTCTTTATTTCTAAATCGATACAAGCCTTTTAATTACCCACGTTTAAATATGTGGAAACAACTAAGTATTGCTGCAGCTTGTTGGAGTTTATTAATAGCATCAGGATATTGGCTAACATTTGTTTATTCATATATGTGGTTATGCTTATTTGCTTTTGGGTGGATTATTATTGGAGGGATAGGAATTTTCCTTCAGAAACGCAAGTTCCCTAGTCTTTTATTTAGTCAAAAGTCTTTAGATATTTCAGCACTTGTTAAATTTACTTTCACAAATACGATTAAACTAGAGAGTTTACCTATTCATAGAATGTCAACAGTAAATTATGCAACAGGATTTAAGTATGAAGTAGGAAAGGATGAAAATAATGAATCAAAGTTATTTAAAAGAATTGCAGCAAGGCTTAAAACGAAGTAAGACATAATAATAATGACTAACCAAAAACTTTTAAATTTCGAATTTGTATTTCAATATCCAAAATTGATTTTGCTAACTTGGAAATAAAGTTAAAGTAGAAAANTGTAATAATCTTTCTTAATAAAAAAAATAATACAAATAAAATGAATTTCAATATCCAAAATTGATTTTGCTAACTTGGAAATAAAGTTAAAGTAGAAAAATAGTTAGGTTGGCGGGGTTATAACCTCGTCCGGTCCAGGTTTGAGAGTCCTGTGACCTCTTTCTTTCAGCTGATTCTGGATGGTGTACCACTCGTTGTCTTTAATAATTTGCTCGTTGACTTTTCCCAGTAGTTTTTTAGAGTTTCTTTTTTTGAGAGTGAGTATAACTGAGGCAAGTCTTGCGTTTATTTTTGGAAATAAACCTTTTATTCGAAATGAAAAAACTTTTAGAATCTAAATGATTAATATCATCATTTTAAAATTGATGAGTAAGAGTTTATCTCTAATATTTTCATTCAAAATTTGAAATAGGGTTTCTGAATCTCTAAATAAATTAAGATGATTTTTTTTAAACTTTTACAGCTAAATACTTATTTTCCTATCAATTTCTAGAAGTATTTAGGATAAAAGAACCAAAGATAATTTGACTTCTATTAGGAAAAAATAACGCTTATATAGTTAAGAGTAAAAATAATAAAGAATTAATAACTAAAATAAACTCTAAGATTCTAGGTAAAATGAATAGATTATTTTTTTATGTATGTTGATATATCCTATTTGAATAAAAGATATATTTTTTAATGATATCATCAAGAAGTTTTGCTAAAACAAGCTCATCATTTGCTCCTAATTCATCAGACAAATGGAGAAGAAAGCCTTTTTCTTTAGATCTGGCTTCAAGAAGCCACAATCATTTAAATGATATCGATGATATTCCTTCATTAGATCCAAAAACATTGCATTATTCAGAATATCAAGGTAACAATAAACAAGTCAATCAACTACTTCAGACAGCCTTTACTATGTATGAGGTGGGTAGTATAGAAGGTGCTGTGGAAATATACAAAAAAATCATAAAAATTGATAGTAGATGTGGAGTTGCAGCTGTTAATTTGTGTTCCGCATATATAGTTCAGACGTTGTATAAAAGTGCATTTGAGATTCTAGATTCAATGTTCCTAAAAAAGTCTGAGTTTGCAATTGGTTCATACAACAAAGCAATTTGCCTTATCATGCTCAAGCAATTTGATGCTGCATCTAAATGTTTAGACTCAATGTGTAAATATTGTCAAGGAGAACTTCTAGACGATGTTAAATCTTTACAAAAATATATTTCAAAGCATAATATTAATTCAGAACTACTATCTATTTCTTCAAAACACAGGGCATCAAGCAATTTTAGATTTCCCTATGTCCAACAACTTGATCTTTCAAACAAAATGAAAGCATCCAACAAATATAAAACAATGCTAACTGATATTGACTCTATAATGAAAAATAATCCTCAAGGTATTATAATACCTAAACCATTACAATCAGCTAAACAAGCTTTAAAAGAATTTATAAAAGTTCCAAAGAAAAAAAAAATAATCAACGTACAAAGAATGGCTCTAACAGAACGAAGCAAAGAAGAAAAGATTGAAAAAAGTTTAAACTTAATCAATGACCTTAGAGCTAATAAAAAGCATTTTATGGAAGATGAGTACTACATGAATTTACCAGACGAAAAAAAAATTACTGAAACAATCATATCGAATCAACTTACTACACAAGCAATAAATGAAATCGTTACTGAATATTCAAAATCTTTTTCAGAAAGAGATTACTCAAAACTATCACAAAATTTATCCCACCTTACCTTTTTTTCAAAATTTTCACACAACATAATCTCAGAATTTGCCAAAAAATCATTCTTAACACATTTCGAACCTGGAGATACAATAATTTCCCAAGGTGACAAAGGGGATAATATGTATATAATCCTAACAGGATGTATAACAGTTATGAAAAAATGTGAAGATTTCGGTAATTTAGAAGTTCAAATAAACTCTTTATATCAAGGAGAAACATTTGGAGAAATGGCTTTACTTGCTGAAGCTGAAGATGAAAATATTAGACGAAGTGCTAGTTGTATTTCTGAGCAAAATTCTTTAGTTATTGGGATGTCAAAATCAGATTATAAAGAAATACTTTTGCATATGATGAAAAATGATATTCATGGAAAAGCCGCATTTTTTAGTTCTTTAATATTTTTCCCAGGTGTTGATCATTATAGTCTTATACCTCTTGCTGCTAATATTGAACCAGTAACATATGGGGTTAATGATATAATTCTTGAAGCAGGTGAACCACCACAAGGATTATATGTAGTATATAAAGGACGTTGCAGTATAAATTGGGAAGGATATATATTAAGGAAAAGATATGGTAATAGAAAAGCAATCACAAGAGCACCTAAACCTTTTTTAAGTGATAAAATACCAGAAAGACAACCTAAACAATCGAAAATGCTCAGTTCTGCTATAGATTTAGGGGATTCTGATCAATTGCATAAAGCATCGAGGTATTTAAAGACACAAAGAATACCAGAGATGCTTAAAACTTATGATTTGTATAAAAATTGCATTGAGTTACATAAACTTAAGTACACAAAGAATACCAGAGATGCTTAAAACTTATGATTTGTATAAAAATTGCATTGAGTTACATAAACTTAAGTCTGGAGATTTTTTTGGATGTAGGGCAATTTTATCTGAAACAGCTCGAACTCCAGCTAAATTTAGTGTTGTGGCGGATAGTGTTGAAGTTAAGGTATTTATTTTTAAATTTAAACACTTTTCATTGCTTCCAGAAAGTGTAATGGTATTTTAAATATAGGAAACATTTAGAAGAATTATGGAAAAATCGTATGAGCCTGATTGCCCTACAAATATGACTGAAATTGAACTGAAAAAAGTGATGGAACAGTGGGAAAATTTCAAGATTGAGCTTTCGAGGAGATAGATATTGAATTAAATACAACTTCTCTTTATTTATTATATAATGAGATTTTTATTAAAATATTTCTTTGTTAGATAGTCTTTACAAAGCGTTTATATATATTATTTTTAAGCTATTTGTTTATATATCCAAATAATGTTTTATGGAACTTTAATTTTATAATGTTCAAGGAGTTATTACAATAAAATAAATAAACTATTAAACTATGTATTGCTAATTATAATCATTATGAATGGAGAAAATGCTTCAAAGAGTTCTCTTGAGGAAAAATGGTCAGTCCGTGCAGTAGCTTGGAATACAATTTTAGAATCTTTATCTCTAGGCGAAAATCTTTACATTTGGGGGGCCTCTGGAACTGGTAAGACTTTATTAATCAAAGACTCTTTTCTAGCAGGCTCTTTACCTTATACCTATATAAACTGTGTTGAATTTCTTGCCTTCGCTAGTTTATTCAAGAGAATAAAAATAGCTTACTTTGAAAAAATAGGTATCGAAAATATAAGAACTAATGATCCACATAAGATTGCTTTATATTTAAAAGATTCAGCCTATCAAAACCCATTTTATTATGTGATTCTTGATAAGGCTCATAAACTTTTAAGTATAGATGTGCTTATTATTCAAAGACTTCAAGAATTTGTCAAACTAGCTCAAAGAAATATAAGATTTGTTATTATCACTGAAAGCTTTGCAGAAGAATTATTTATACATCCTGATACTATTGATAGAGATTTCACACCTGTCAAAGTATTTTTAGAAGAATATGGTTCATCACAATTATCATATATACTTAGAAGACAATATTCTTATGGATCAAGTGAATCTTATAAAAATTTTTTTGATATTGTTAGTAAGATATTATTTCCATATACCAGCAAGATTTTTCATTTTAAAGCAGCATTTAATAAAGCATATGAACTTTATTTAAGTTTAGAATCATCACATCCACATGAAAAACTTGTCACTATTGTTGCAAGGGAACTTGGGAATATTGAAGCATCACTTTTTCAAAAATTTAGATGTCAGAAAGAATACCAACATGGGCTGAGTGTTGAAGCGCAAATTCTTATTGTTTCTGGATTTATATGTTCGAAAAACCCTCCTCGGCTAGATAGTATTTTGCTTAAAGGTAAAAGAAAAACTGAAAAACGTAGAGCAAATAGTATTTTGCTTAAAGGTAAAAGAAAAACTGAAAAACGTAGAGCAAGACAGGAATATTCTGAGAATTTAATGCCGGAAAGGTTTTCACTTCAAAGACTTCAAAGTGTTGCTTATAATGATTTTATTGTCTTAATAAAAAATATTATAATAAAATAAAAACCCAAACCAAAAAAAGACTTCAAAGTGTTTACTCAATACTCTTGCATCTCCACAAAGATTGCAAAAACACTGATTTACTAAACACACCAATTGAAACCCCACTCTTTTGTTCTCTTGTAAATACGTTGACACAAAAGAAAATTTTCACTATTGTAACAAAAAAAGAGCCTTTAGGTTGTGAAAAATTTATGTGTACTGCAGAGTATGATTTTTGCTCCTCTCTCTCTGACTCTCTTGGAATAAAACTAAGTGAATATGTTTTAGATAATAACTAATCCTTAGACTAAGTATATTTATAGATGAATATAAAAAGTAAAACACTAAATAATAAAATGGGCTCACCAAAGTTTGATTCATTTTATATAGAGCAAGAACTACGAAATAGTAGGAGAATAGTAGAATTAAGCAAAAAATATTCAGGGGTAGAGTCTTTTTCCTGTGATCGATTAGCAGATCTTTTGGATAAACTTAGAAATGAGGAGTATTTGAAAAACTCTTATGAAAAAGCTTTAAAAGAAAGTATGTTATTGCTTAAGGAAGAACAGAAAAAAAACTTAGAGAATGAAAAAAAAATTGCTTCATTAGAGGCTATGCTTAGTAATCAAAATAATAGCAAAGTTGAAATTCTAGCACAAAAATTAGAAGATATAGAGAAAAGTTTAATTGAAAAACCTCAAGAATTTAATGTTTATAATCAGGCATTTAAACATAAAGTTTCAATTCCAAACAGTCCAAGTAAAACTTTTCAATTTGAAAACTTAGAATCCCAACGTATTGATTTACTTCAAGAACGTTTGCTAGCACTTGAAAAATTGATAGGATCTATTCATAAACCTAAGACTAAGAAGAGATTGAAAATATGTAAAAGCTCAAGTTCTAATATAAAGAAAAATTCTATTGGAAGCAAAAGGCAAAATCATTATCCAAAGTAATTATGCAAACGGTGAATGGTTATAAACTTAAGATAATGATAAGATTTAATCATAAAAATTGGCAATAAAATTCGTTTTAATTATAAGATAAAATACTATATAATTTTATAAGACTTAAAATTTTTTTTTACAATATTTTGATGCACACAAAGCTATATGGTAGTATAATAAAATTTAGATGATCTTTATAGAAGATTCAAGATAATAAAAATTTTAAGATGTGATGAATAAATAAAGAAATTGATATTATAGATAAGACAAGATAGCATTATATTTAATATAAATATTACATGAAGATATCTTAATTAAAGTATTATCAAGTTCACTATTAAATTAAGTTAAATTGATTAATATTAACAAAAATTCATTATTAGTTAGTCTATCCATTAAAATAAAATTGCACAGAGTCAAAATCTTATATTTTATTTATAATTACTATCTTACATTTATGAGTAATCCCCAGGAAATTAATTTTAAATGTAATTTCATTTTCAATATCTGCCTAATTCAGAATAATGATTATCTAATGAATTATTTTTGCCATTTCATCATAAAATATCTTTAAATATCCTACAATTTTCAAAAAAAAAATATTTCAGATATCTATTAGTTTTTAATCCTACCTTGAACTTTTTTCATTTTTATACTAAAACTTAATGGATTTCAACAACAACAAAGCTGCAGTTTTTCGTAGGATGCAACAATGTTCTTTTGCCCTAACACGCAATAATACAACTGAAAATCTACATTTCAGAGTAAAAAGAAAGCCAATGTCATTCACAAATTTAGGTATACATAAAAATATAAAAAGTGAGATCATGCAACTTGGCTCATCAATGCCAAAGTCAACCATGTCAATGTTTTATTCACAAAAATACATCAAGCCTCCTGCAGAAATTGCAGCAGAACCTATTATAAAAGCTGCAATTCAAATTGATAAACAAACTGCTTCGATCCCTTGGGAAAGAATCGATGTAACTTTGCAGGTATCAAAACAAAATATTAAACGCGCAAAAGAAATTCATATGCCAATCAAAGAAACAAAGACAAACTTTATAATAAAACCTACAAAAACTAAACTTGAAGAGTTTTTATCATCACATAGAAATTCTATACATGAAGAAGTTAGAAATATTTTTGCTGGACAGAATTTTGATACTCAAAGCTTTGCCATGCAAACAGATGAAATGATTGTAACAGATGGTGCGCAAACTTTAGTAGAACTTATTAATAAAACTCGTCCAATTAGTCCTATAAAATCAGAATCAGATGATTTTATAAAATCCATGCATGTAAAGAAGTATGAGAATAAACCAATCAAAAATACTCCAGTAAAACCTTTGGGATCAGATAAAAAAATACCTTTTATCCAAAACTGTACTGAAAACTCTTTAGGATTGCTGGCTGATAATGGTAATAATTCATCAAAAATTAAAGTTAAAATAAGGATGAAAGATAGAGCGCATACTCAGAATATAGCTACCCCTTGCAATATGTGTAATACATTGCCTGGGCCTCAATTATTAGCACCTTATGGAGTAAGTTTGAAGGGAAATAAAATGAAAAGTAAATATGGAACAATGTTTATACCAGTTTCAAATAAGAGCCTTACTCCAAATCATTTTCTTAATATTACTTTTACTTAGTATAGATTTTTAGTACTTAATAGCATTTTCTTCAAAACTTTTTGTCTTTTTCAGTGGAACTGAAGCCAAAGAGGATAAAACAAAGGAGTCAATTATTAAAGTAATACTAAATATCTTACTATATTTATGATTATATTTCATGAATATAAGAGCAATCATAGTAGAGGATAACACAAATTGGACTAGATAGAAGAAAAGTTCCAATCATTCCCCAAAATTGATAGAAAAACTTAATATAGTTTTTTCAAGGTCATTATAACATTCCAAACTTGTAAGAATTACAGTTTTTCTATTCAGATTGTTGCTGTAGTCATTCCCTAGGTAAGAAATACGGAAAAGAAGTTGAGGTTTGCTTTATTGTTATATATAAATGGATACTAGATCAGTTAGTTCTGGAGGATGGGCTTCAGGTGGCAGTTCCTATAACTCTTCTAATCAGAGAGGTAAAGTATTAGATAAACTTTTTTCAAAAAAAAATTTGGGGGTTAACTCGATGCCTGTCTTTATTCACGGAAACATTGGAATTACTAAAATCAGAATTCCCAAGGAAAGGTCATCATCTCCTGAAGCCTCTTCACCTGCTCCTCTTCACCTTAATGAATCTTATGTAAATTTGAAAAGGCAGAGAAGCATGGCAATAGAAACAACTAGTAGAAAATTATCTTATTCTCCAACATACCAGGATGATTTAATTGAATTTACTAATCTCATACGTGAAGAAAATGCAAAAAAAGAAGTTATGAGAGTTTGGAATTTTATTCTTACAGCCGAAGACTTTCTAAGTTTAGTTGATCCAGGGCCTATTTCTCGTAAAGGTATAGATGCATGTTTGGGAAGTTTAAAAAAAAAAAATACTGAAACTTTGAAAGAAAAAGATGAAGGTAAAAGAGTTGTTATTGTTTCTACATCTTTTGCCTGGAAAATTTTTAATTTAGCCCAATATGAAGATCTTCATGCTTCAATTTATATAATGACATATGAGTAATCAATAAACAGTCTAATTATATTTCCTATATTTATTGGATATTGGGCACTACTTGTTGTTGATATAAAAGAATGTAAGGTTAGTTTTTATGATATCGGAAATAGTGGCAAATATCTTGAAAGCATTTTAGTAAATTGTTTTAGATTTCTTCAGCAAGAAATACATTTTCATAATGGGCCGCATAAACATTTAGAAGAAATCAAGGCTTTAAGGTATGAGAATCATCAAGATCACTCAGATATAAGTATCAATGATTCATCAACATATATTTTGTTTAAGGTTAATGAACTTGCTTTGATGTCTGAATGCGATGAAGAAATAAATATTATGGATTTTAAAGAATATTTAGCAAAATTGATTTTTAAGGATTGCGAAAGAATAGATTAATTCCTAATTTATAGATAAAAAGTCTCAAAATGATTGAAAAGTGTAACACTTAAGATTTTATAAACAGTAGTCTTTTGTGGGAAAATTAAATTGAAAATTTAAAGCAGATTGGAAATTTTTATCTTACATGATAATAAAATCTAATGATTTATTAAAGCAAAAAAATAT